>JAOXJP010178563.1:0-12510 GCA_025762735.1 Platanus orientalis
ATATAAGGCCTCGTAGTTTAAAATGAATCCTGATAATTAATCTTAATCTCTCTTATTAATTAATCGTAGTGTGATCTTATGTGATGTTTTTGGAATTTTTTCTACTTTTTTTCTTGAAGCAAAGTGAAAATTTACCAAGTTCTAAAATCAAGTTATCAGTAATTATTTTACTAGTTTCATGAAATGCATGATGATAAATATGAGAGTTCTTCATCTGCTCCTCATGTCATCATCATCCCTGCTAATATTATTAGTTAATGAGTATTAATCAAAGCTTACACGATAAATTATTACTTGCAATTACAATTAGAAAAATCTGACTGGTAATGTTGGGCAGATTGTAATGTGGTCAATATTATGTGCTCACATGCAATGCCAGGACATAGGAAAATGGTACTGGAGAACTCAGGATGCTCAAGGTTGACTGGGGATGCTCATTGAGAGACTTGGAAAGGAAAATGACATACTGAAATGCCAGAGGAATCCAACAACTTATAAACCCAAAGTTTTTCTATTTCCCCAACATTTAGACATAGAGTGGAGTTGAAATTTACAGTTGTAGAGCATCTGCCAGAACAGAGAATGGTGTCTTGTAGATGCAGTGCTGGACTCCTAGAAGATTGTTGTGGTTGCTGATGATGATCTTTCTCATCAGCTTGCAAAAATGAAAACCATATCAAGCATTTGATTATAACCATGCTGAAACTTACCTTTCTGGCTTCATTCTCAACAAGAATTTGTCATGCAGAGTTGAAGGAGCAATCAGTGGTGAACGTCCAATGTCCAACGTCCAAATATGTGACACTGAATCTTCCCAGGGCTCTTGCTGCTGCATTTTCATTCATTTATTTATGTACTTAGAAGGTCCCTAATCCCTAAAAGGAAAGATCATGGGTCGATTACGAAAGAATGAATAATGTATTAACTGGAAGTTGTAACACATCTTTTGTATGTAAAAACAAAAGTTAAAACCACGAACAAAAAGACGATACAAGCAGACTGAAAGATCTGCTTTGTCCATATATAAGAGAAAATAACACCACTAAATAAATAAATAGAGAACACAAAAAGATTTACAACAGAGTGAAACCAGATTAAAGGAGATTGACAAGCTAGAAATTCCTTGCAACGTCCATGTTGTCATCATCCTTTACAAAGTTTTCCATTTGTATGAGTGCCTGCCAAGACAAAGAAAACAAAACCGAAATCAAGTGCCCGAAGCAATACACAATATTCATACTTCACTCATTTATCCATCCCCAAGGTTAAAATGCAGGCTGCTAAGGCATCAGTCAAATGGGATCTATTAAGATGATCTCCTAACTGAAAAATCAGCTTCCAGATAACCTAGAACATCTGATAAATGGGAAGTCTATTACTGTCTAGATGGAATAGTCCAGAGAAGTGCCCCTTTGCTGAACAACATAGACCAACCAATAAAATTGGGAATTCTTTCTGGGCCTTTGATGGGATTGGCCCAGAAGTGTCACCTTAGTGAATGAAAGGCATCATTCCTTCAGGCTGATTTTGCGGCTAAAGCCTTTATAAGAGGAGCACATCAATTTGATGTTCTAAATCTGCCTGCATTTTGCCCCCCTTGAGTAGAATAAATAATCAGGAAGTATGAATTTGCATACCATGCTTGAACATAGGGAAGTGGATCAAATAGACAAAGGGAATAAATAAATAGAAACAGATGAAGAGCTAGGTGGAGACACCTCAATTGCGATAGCAGTTGGTGAGAGATCAGATACATCCTCATGACCTAGTTTGGCTGCAATATCTGCATTGTGAACATTTAACTTCTTCAGTATTTATCAAATAGAGAGCAACATGGAAAACAAATAAGGCCAATCTATAGAATCAAGCATCAAGACAGCATTAAAATGGCGCAGCACTGTATAAGAGAAAGGAATATATGGAGCACCATGAAATTTAATGCTTCTGGGCACATCTCCCCTCTAAGTGACACAATTCCAAAAACACGAGTGCCTGACTACTCCAAACTAAGCAATTGGTGGAACCCTCTTGGTAAGCTCCAAGGCTTTAAAAATTGGATTGGTTGATCCTAACTAGCCAACCAGACTAATGCACTTCTTTATGGGCCAAAATAAAAAATAAAAAAGTAGACAACAAGAAGAAATGTTATGTTATTGAAATTGGGAAAGAAATTTGAGGCTTCCAAAACTGTGAGCTTGCTAAGCAATGAAATCTGAGTAAACACACTTGCCTAACATAAAAAAGAAATGGTCAAAAAGCACATAGCCCTCACGTTTTATGCTTGGGGGACCATATGGAAAATATGAGATGATTATTATAGTACACAAATAGGATCTATGTATAATATCTCTGTATGCATTGATTAATACAAAGGCAGAAGACAACCCAAAAAAAAAGCTCAATGGGATGATTATGACCACTAACCACCAATCTATTGCAGTTAATTGAATGGTCAGATATTTATAATGGGTGATGACGGAAAAGGTCAATTGTAGCCTTGGAGATCTCTCACATGATATCCCAACAATGATGGATCCTTTCAGATAAGAATTCTAGGTCATGCTGCTGATACCAATGCTAGATGCATTCTGAGTAATGTATAGACTGTAGTAATGGTATATAGATCTCAGATAGATCATCACTAGCCATATCTTCTAGATGGTTTCTACAATTATCTCACAAAAGCAGAGTGAAATAACAACAAAAAAGGAAAATGTGTTGAAGAAATCATACGTTGGAGCGAAACCCTAGCATCAGCATTCGCATATGCTTCACCCCTCTCTTCAGAAAGTGTTGAGAGCCGCAAAAATGCCTGTAGGAAGTCAATAAATAATGGTACCTCAATAGATAAGACAAACCAAAGGAGTTATCTTACTAAACAGATCTAAAGTAGATTGGCAATTCTTGAGCAAACTAGAACTGCACCACCACCCTCCACCCTTTTTTTATTTTTTTTTCTTTTATTTTCTTGGTTATAAATCTTGGGTATCCCAACCCAGTTTAAATTTGGGACAGGTTCAGGTTGTCCATTCTCCAAAGAATCCAAATGTGAACTAACAAAGAACCCAGTTAACTTGCCCTGTTTCTTCAAGTTTCATTGCCAACCAATTTAAATCCAGATCAGGTTCAGGATGGACATTTCCCAACCAAACCATTGCCACCCCCAGTGTCAGATTGACGAGATTGATAGCTACCTTTGTGTAAGCATCGCCTGATTCTTGATGCAAAAGGGGGCGAGAATCAGTTCCAACAGCAGCAATACGCCTTGCCAAAGCTTCCAAAGGCACATCTAACCAGACTGTAATACCATGCTTCATATATTTCCTGATAATTCAAGAAATTGACATTTATTTACAGAGGTGAGAAATATAAGGTCAGATATACCAGGAAGATGGTAATGGTATACTATTAATATGTTCAGGTTACCATACCAGTTGATTGGACGAATCACTGCACCACCACCAGTGGCAACAACAAGCCGGCGCATCACAGACAACTCCCGCAATACCTCACTCTAAATAACACAATAAAAAACATAAACCTTTAGTTTCCAATAATTAATAACAATCAACCTAACTTTATCAAAGCTAGAAGAACAATCACAGCCAATGTGCATATGTGGTTGCAGCATTGGTGGCTGTTGATTCCTATTTAGGAGTTCTTTTAGTAACAGCCTAACAGGTTCTAAGGATAACTGTTCTCAAGAGTGTATAAGCATTCTACAGCGATTTCTTTCTCTTACTCCTTTTAAAGGGCTACTACAATAGTCATTTTTGCAGTCACTTCATCTTACTTTCCACATGGTGTCAACTCTGGCCACCACAGAGATTTTGGTAAATAAAATAGGCTCCTCAACTTACCAAAATGCCCCCACCAATAGCCATGTGTCAACATTTCACAGCAAGTGGTGTTTAGGTGACTGCAAAAGCAATCACTAGTATCTTTCCACCTACTATATGGTTCAAATTATTACTGTCACAGGTCCCAAAAGTTTATTAAGATCACTCGGGTCTACACAGTCCCAAAATTACTCTGAATGCCAGTCATTGTCACAGGACCCAAGATTTCACTGCAACCATAGTACTAATCACTTATTTCCATTTTCAATACCTTATTCTTATTTTTCTAGAGTTTACCAAAGTTTTCTTCTTTAAAGCAGAAAAGCTTTAATCAAATAACCCACCACACACACTACTACAGGATTTTGGGTTTTGGGTGATAGGTATGTGCTCCAGTAGGGATAATATAATTCATTATTTAAATGGCCTGTAGAACTACTGCCATAGGCCCATAAACCATAAGAAGATGAGATCATCCTATAGAAGAAGTAATGCCATGAACCACCTATACTAATGCATAACCATATCTTCAAAAAGATATTTTTATGCAACAAACTGCAAAGCAATGCACTATAACATGTGTTCTTGTAATGTCTTCATTGCCAACACTAAAAAAAGAAAAGAAAAGAGTTATGATAATAAAGGGAAAGGAAAAGTGATGATGAATTGAGAGTTCTCATGACCAGAGGGAGAGAAGGCTAGAAAAAGTCTCTATGGGAAGAGTAAAATATTTACTATACTTAACTCCAAAGGGAAGGAGGATGCAACAACTGAATAAATCACAATCTTGGGTAAATACCTCATTATCTCTAAAGAAAGTCTCACTATACTGCTTAAAGATCTGAGCCACAGAAGTTGCACCCACAGCCTGTTCCACCAATTTGTCACTGCAGCACCACAAACATCATAAATAATCACAACCCAACATATGCAAAATCCAGGGTTTCATTTAGTAGGAAATATGGTGTCTCTCAACTCCGACCATTATGGAAGTGATTGGCAGACAAGGATGGAGTCAGACCCACCATTTGATATGTCCTACAACTAGGAAATCTTTATTTTATTATTATTATTATAATTATTTTTTTGGTGATAAAATAAAGTGAAATATGTCAAAAGTAGACTAGATTAAATGGTCATATCATTAATTGCATTCTCTTTGATGACCACAGAAAATATGGAAAATGGAACAGACAAAAAAGTCCATAAAATTATGTTTTTGATCACTAGTTTCAGTTGAGTTTTGCATACAAAACCTACAAGGTCGATGATAACTCATCTCCATGCATACCAATTTCACTAGCATGCCTTTGGAAGAAAGTGCTGCATTTAACCAGATAGGTGGGTACTTGGACCTCCTCACAATTTAAACGGTTCCCCAAATAAATAAGACCAATAGAAAAGTAATCCAGGACAAACCTGTCGAAGAAAGAATAACCTAATACTTCTGATAAAATCTTCCCCACTGTTGTTTTACCAGAGCCCATCATTCCTGCATTTTGCATCACATAGGAATAGGATTAAACCGTTGAGTACCCTACTCGGTACTCAAATCAATCAGCTTTCAGAGAAGAGAACTGACCAACAAGATATATGCAGCGTCCATCTAAGTATGGTGCAACCTCTTGCGACTTCTTCTGCAATTACAGTAGCATCCCAATAAGATTGATGTGCACTATTACTTCATATGTACCAACGATCAAAGTTCTCAGCTTCAAGATCATACATCTTGCCATATAGGACCAATTACCGGAAGAAGAAAAAAATGCTAAACATTTAAAAAGATAAGGTTCCACATTCTTTCATACTTGATGACTCAGAAAAGTAAGCGTCAAGGACATCATTCTGTACCTTTAAAACCAAAGCTTCATCAAAAGAAGTAAAAACATTTTCTGATTCCAAAGCCGAAGCTACAAAACAGTACAAGTCCAAATGAAACGTCAATGATCAAAGAAGAGAAAGAGTACCTATGAAGATTAAAACACATAAAAAGGAAACAAGAGTCACATTATGATTTCTGGCTTAATCATGCCTATCATTAAAAACGCATCAAAGAAAAAAAAAATGATTCTAATCTCATTGGTCCAGTAATCCCACCTCCCTAGATCTGTCACCAAACATTTCCTTCTGCAAACAACTCTAATCTCATCTGTCCATTTAACATGAACAAATCTGCAGTAATTATCATCAATAAATCATTACCTGGCCAAATACTGCAGAAGCAAGGGTTGAGCAAGTAACACAATTAAGATGTGTCTTTTTGGGTATAAACTGTGACACCATGATTAATGAGTTCTCTTGGGGTAACATGCCATTCCTTACATTTTAATGACAGAATTAAAAAGTGGCTTGGGCTTGGGCTGTCGGCATGAAAATGCGAGTTTAAGTCCAGTGAGCAGCTACTTTGTGCAAAAAAGCCAAAGGTTAGAACTGTATCTGATCCACCCCCAAAAACTACATAGATTGAGAATAGCTCAAGGACAAAAAAGGGAGGGTCCACAGATTGAAAAGTTGCACTCAAACCATCAGGTAGATGTCCCACATTTTCCATTTCTTGATGGTAATTACTATCTATAAGAGTCAGAATTTGGATTTTCCTTATCCAACAGTAACAATTTATGATATAAATAAATGTACAAGCGTAGTCTCCAGTTTAAGGTCTTTCAATGTTAGCAATAAACAATGATGAAACCAGCTCTATGAATCCTAGATCCAACTACAGCAAAAACCACTTCAAAATCCCAAATGCAAAAGGGATTAAGAACAGATTAGAACAAGTCTAATTCAAACACTCCAAATGCATTTTTGTTTCGTAACTCCTTTTCGTTTCTATATCTATAGACAACGAGGGAAAAAAACTCCCTTGATCTGAGTTTCCTCAGCCACACTTAATTTTTCCTCAGGAAGGAAGCAGATTCGCAGCAAGATTGCGTTCAACCAAACGAAAAATAAATACAGCTAATTTTCAATGGAGATCTTATAGCCAAGTCTATAATCAAAGTGTTATAATCATAAAACCAGTACCCGGAGCTGTAGAAATATGAAAATCTACCACTATTTCATAAATAATATTAACAATAAGTAAGGAATTACCAACCTGGAGAGTTCTTATAAGAACTCGAAACCTCCAATGCAACAATTTTAGGCCGAACCGAAGCACGCCTCCATCGCAAATCCCTTGATTTGATCATCGGAAGACTCCGTTCCTCCCTACATTTCTGAGAAACATGTAAGAAACCATTTGGTTTCCTTACAATCTTCTCCGGACCGATACATGTATAACACTGCAAACTCGGGGCAGTCGTAGCCTCCATGCTCCCAGTATCGAAGAAAAGCTATAAACCGCTTCCTTTCACCAGAAAAACTATCCGATTGCAACCAAGATTTCGATCGTAAATACAGAACCAGAGAGATGTGACGTGATCATTACTTTGCTGCATAAATAGAAAAAGCGAAATTCAGATATCCTCTTTCCACTTTGATAATTAAAAACAAAAGGCAAAAAAAAATCCTCTTTTGGCTCTAAATATAGGATCCGAAAATGAAAAAGGAAATTCGAAAATCTGAGGCTCATGAAGCCGAATTAGACTAAAACAAAAACGAAAACAGGACAAAAAAGACTGGAAGAAAGCCCCGATTTGGTAGTTCACAATCTTCCAAAATCCGAGACGAATCATGAAAGGATAAAGCGTAATGAGATCTCAATTAAAGGAAAACGAAGCACTCTAATAGCGAATTTTTGCAGGAAAAAAACACTAACCACGCATTTGATGAATCTCCGAAGCCCCTAGAATACTTCGTTAGGCATCCTTTCTGACATGCGACGAATTGCAGATCATCTACTGATCCCCAACTGAGGCGGCGCAGGATAAGGAACCAGACGCGCAGGATAGAGGAAATTGGTTGAAGAGGCGGAGGAGAGCGGTCTTCGGTTTCTTTATATATAAGCGCGAACTAGGATTTGGACTTGATCGAGCAACGGGTAGAGCTGAAGTATCTTGGTTGTAATGACGATAATACCCTTCTATATGATATTCATAATCTTTCATTTACCCAAAATGCCCCTTCAGTCGTTACCTAACGAAAATGCGAATTTTACTATTTTAGGGTAAATGATGCTTTATAAATGTTGCCAATTAAATCTTCTGTGACCCTCTATGACAGGTATTTGGAGCTTTTTTGGCACCTACTTTTTTTTATTTGAACACTTCTTTGATACTTTTAACCTATATACCGCACATGTTAGCCTGTGGCATCATCACATAGGGTCACAGGTAATTTTAGTCACATACCATCTATTTCTTAAATTTTACTGCAACTTTGTCACGTGATACTCGTGAATGGGATCTTCGACATAGCTAAAAGATCTGCTGTGGATTTTTGGAGCATGAACAATAAACTACTAAATGACAAAAATTACAAGTCCGCAAAATTTTACCACAGCAGATGAGGGTTCGAACCATGGACCTTGCCAGCCCGTATGGCCCACGTGCTAAATACGCAGCCTAGGACTTTCTTGGTAGTCCAGATGGGCTATAGTATACTGTGTGCCTTGGGTAACCCAAATCCGATTATTTGTTTGCCATTTAATTTGTGTTTATACAGTTGAATATCTGTGACCAAAAAGTGTCTGTAACCGTGTCATAGATTGACACATGATGTGTTTTTGAATTTTTTGCCTTTATGTAGACACTTCATTTTTTCAACTGAACACTTTTTTTGACATTTTTTATCCTCAAATACATCACGTGTAAGCTAGAGGATGGTCACAGAGAATCAACACATTTTGGTCACATAACATTTGTTTTGTATAAGAGAAATAGAATAAAAACATTAACAATAATTAACCTCGTGTAAAAACTTACATTAAATGTAGGCGATTGAGGGCAACTCTCCTAAAGAGTCAACAAACGCAACCCAACCTAATTTTTCTGACTTCCACAATAAGGTTGGGCTTTGATTTTGCTCGACCTAAGGTCAACTTTTACCAAAACAAAAATTGGTCAACTTTGGTGAGTTAGGGTCAAGGATCTGTTCCCTAAGAGAGTGGATTGGATCCCTTCCTCTTATCAGCTGCTCCTCTCTGCACCATGTCAGGGGGAGGACACATCAGCGCCAACAAGTGAAATGCACCCCCCCCCAAAAAAAAAAAAGTGAAAATCACTTGTCGGTGCTGATGTGCCTTCCCCCTGACAGGGTGTAAAGAGGAGCAGATGATAAATGGAGCAAATACAATCTACTCTCGTTCCCTTATGTTGCGTGGGTATTGATCCCCAACCCTATCCTTATCGGGCCCATGTTGAAACCTTGAGCCAGATTAATGTTGTGTGACCCTCTGTGACCATGCCAGACTGATACATCATTATTTTTAATTTAATATATCTTTTTGGGTACCACATGTCATCCTATAGCGTGATCACAGACAATCGCAGACACTTTTGGTCAAAGAACACTTGTTCCGATTCGGTTGGTGATGATTTGGGCTCACCCAACTCATGGTTAATTAGCCCACCCTTAAATCAAAAAAAAAAACGCCTAGTTTTTGCACGGATTCTATTTTCAGTCATTATTTATTTATTTGGAATTATTTTAGTTGTTATTGCCAGTAGAGATTAGCTCTGTAATTTTGTGATATAATGAGGGCATTTTTGGAGATATCATATATCAACGATCTCTTGAAGACTTGAACCAGTAAAGTGAACAAAGATCTAGTGGGGTAGTATAATAATTTCATTGGTGGTCGGTGAACTCCCACGCGAAGAGCGCCGCCGTCCGTGTCAACCCAACTACCCCCAGCATTACCAAAAGGACGTGTTTGGTGGGAAGAGCTGTATCTGCCACGTTTTTTTGGCCGTTGCTCCTCTGCCTCTATTTTTTATACTGTCCTACCTGCATGCACGCCAATTGAATCATAGCCATCAATTTCTGATCGGACGATGAAGGAAAGTAGGCCCCAGTCATATGGAAATCGACGGTAAAGAAATGTCCATGATCTCATCCCTTACCGTGTGGGCCATGGGTTTTCTCTTCATTTCCTTGTGGCCGTCAAACATCTAAGAAAGAGAAAGCCACTCCCCGTTCAAAATTCGATCGTCCAGAATTTGACACATGTAGCATTGTCACAATCTCGTCCTATAAGATATCTTCTATGCCATCCTTCTTGTGAGCCACTCAATGACCACACAAGGGGGAATCAATTCACTTTATAGAGGTGATGTAGAATCTCAGAAACTGAGTTGATCTGAGTCGCTCACAAAAAGGGTGGCATAAAGGACCCCCCAACACCCCTCCTGAGTGTCCCATCAGGGGGTGTGGCACAGAAAATTTCAGACCATAAGATTGGACATGACGTGGAGAGTCCGGCTTTCTCTCATCGGTTGTAGGAATGCAAGACGACGAGACCAAACCAACCTCACCTACCGCAATGAGAAAGTTTGATTTTTTTTAATATAAACCAAATGGGCTGGCTGGTTGAACCAGTTAAATACGTGGGTTTAGTTTGTACCTGAATTTTGCAAGGAAACTGGTTTGAACCGAGTGGCTCGGCTGGGTTTTCTGACCGGGTGCTCTAAACCTCGTCTAATATATTTATGAGTTATGACATCACTGAGCTAACCTGCCATTCGAACCAAGTTGACTTGGACTAGCCCAGCCCTGGTCTATTCTCACAACTATACTTTGAAACAATGATTTTTTTTTTTTTTTTTTTATAATTTATGAACCTTGACGAAACAATAAGCTGAAATAAATCTTGACGAACCTTCAAAGATCCTTCTGTTACACTCCTTTCATGTGTCTCAACAAATGCCATGAAGAAGAGCAGCCCAAAATATCCAGACTTTCGTGGTTGAGTGAGATACATGCAATTACCGGATAAATACCTCTTTGCTTATAGGAATTGAAGTCGATATTGGATAGATACCCTAAAACACAATTATAAAAACCAAATGACCTGACCAGTTGAACCAGTTTAGCAGATCAAGTTAGCTTGAGACCTACATTCGCATGAGAGCTGGACTGTACCGGATGGTCCGAGTGGTTGAAAACCTAGTTTAATACATTTATAACATCACAAAATTGACCTGCCAGCCGAAACCAGGTTCGCTCGGTCTGGCCCATCCCTTTTCCAGTCCTAAGTCCTAACCATGCAACCATGACCTAGAATCATCTCCAGTCTGAATGGACATGTACCACTCTAGTCTCTTCTCACAATGTGACACAATGTCTGACAAAAGGTGTATTAATAAATACACATATACTTATTTATTGTGTATTTACAGTAATACCCTCCATTGACTCATGTGTGTTGACTTAAACACCCTTTGTCATACCACATGTCATGCACTTATTGGTAATGGTGTGGTACTTGTCCATTTAGACCGGAGATGATTCTAAATCGGAACAAACTGTTTTGTTTACAAAGAATCATTATCTAAAAATAAAAATAAAATAAAAAATATATATTTTTAAAAAATAATATTAGATACGATAATAAAAGTAAATAAATAAATAAAGACAAGATGACAGGAGTTGGATTTGATCGATTAGCTAGATTACGAAAAATGTTGGGATTACTCAGTATGCCTACTAACTTGAAAAGAAACACCTATATTAGGAGTTGCACTAAAATTATGTGCTGACAAAATATAGAAAAGAGAAGAGAATATTATTAATAATAAAGTAAAATAAATGCACAAGTAAATAATATTTTTAAAAAAACATTTGATAATCAAATAATACTTTGAAAAATAAAATATTATATTTTATTAATAATAATAAATAAATGGACAAAACAAAAAAGATGATGGGGATAAGGTTTGGTTCTGATCAATTAGAATTTGCTGAATTATGAAAAACAAAATTGAGGATTGCTTAGCCCGTCTACTGACTCAAAGAGAAACGTCGGAACTTGAAGTTGCGTAAAATTAGGTGTTGACGAAGAGAGATGCAACAGCCATCGGTCGAGAGACAAGAGTCGAGGAGTGTGAGAGAGAAACAGAGGAAAAGAGGAAGGAGAGAGAGAAAAGGAGGGGGAAAGAAGAAAAGGGCGGGTTGCACACATGAAGAAAATAGGGAGGTTTTAGAAGGCGTTTACTACGTCGCCAATGATATCACAACATTACTTTTACTTTCGGTGACATCAATGACCATGTTGCCATTGAGCATATACTTTCTGTTACGCGAATCATAACGTAGTCATTGAAATTTTATTTCGGCAATGCAGAAGGTTACATTACCATTGATCAATCATTTTTCGTGATGCAAATCATAATGTTATCAATGAATTTTCTACTTTGGGCGACACAAAAAGCCACGTTATCATTGAGCATATAGTTTCCATGATACAAATCATAACGTCACTAATAAATATTTGAGCTTCTGTAACGAAACAAATAATTACGTTGTCAAAACATGTCACTTTGGATAACGTAATCTAGCTTCTGTCGCTAGTTGGTGGCTTTCAGCGACTAAATCTTGTTTGCGTCGCTAAGAGTGGTCACCAAAGATGCAATTTGTTGCAGTGAACTGAGGAAAAAATGTTGTCTCCATGATTTAATCTTTGAAAGATTGCTTCAAGATGAAAACAGTTTCTTCTTAGGGTTATGAGAGAAGACTATAAAATAAATGTTTCATTTCAGGGTTTTGGACTCGGATAGAGTATGCTAGAGAG
>JAOXJP010178574.1:0-12510 GCA_025762735.1 Platanus orientalis
ATGGGAAAGCATATGTAGATATGTGGTTGTTTAAATGAATTTTATTAATTTCTTTGTTCAAGAACGGTAAACTTCCTACATGTAGATCCTTCCTGAGATGGTCTTCCAAAAGCATGAAATATGATGGGCTTTTTATACTCATAAGTTTTTTGCCTTGTTAGTGGGTCCTCCTTTTCTTCCACCTTTGCTCAAACTATAAATTGGGAATATGTCTAAGTATACGAGCAATTTAGGGTTTCTAGAGGCGATGTTGCCTAATTTTGGTGGTAAGAGTGAAAGACTAGTCTTAGACTTAGGTGAGGGTCCCATAAGTTTCCTGAAAGTCCACCCGCATTTACTAACCTTTGGAGCATCCAAAGTAACTTCAGGAGCATTCTTAACCGCAGAAATGAGCTTACATGGTGTTGCATATCTATAAAATATGATATTTTCACAATAAGCTTCACTATACTTGAATGGGTCATCGTCAACAACTATAGTTCCTTGCAACCCATTCCATGGATACTTAACTTATTGATGAAAGGTTGATGGCATAGCCCGATGCTTGTGCATCCACGACCTTCCAATCAACGCATTATATAGCGTATCTACGTCAATAACATACAAAGTAGTCCAATCTTCAATATCATTGAAACGTGTCTTAAGCTTGATCATTCTTGTCACTTTTTTTCATGCTAATGAAAACCTTGAATAATCAACAAGCAAAGCTGGAGCTTTTGTAGCCTGACACCTAAATCTGCCAACATTTTTGCTTACAATATATTTACTACAGTACCTCCGTCTATTATGACACAAGTAATGTGAGTATCATTAATTTATTTTTCTATGAAAAGAGTTTTGTTCTGTGATGGGTCATCATCTTGACAATCAGTTTCCCTAAAAGTGATGGTGGTTAAACACGAGTTATCATGAAGGACATGTTGTTTTTCTATCTTAGAGATTTCTTCCAAATCAGCAACTTCCTCTAGATTGGAAAGTGCATATATTAAGGAGTGCCTCAATTATTTAAACATCCTAAGTGTATCATAGATACTAAGTAACGAATATATCATTTTCAGATGAGCCAATACATTGTAAGGCGTTTCTCCTTCTTTATTCTTTACAGTCTTAGCATGTTTAGCTTTATAACAACTTGCTTTATGTTATCCGCTTGTTGCTTGGCTGTAACTACCTGGGGTGGTTTTTTTTTCTTTTCTATGAGCGGAGCTTTAATTGGTGAACTTTCTCTGTTACTGGTTCTGGTAAAGGTGGTACTCCAAGTTTTGACAAACATATTATAATGAAAATACTTGCAACATATGGTGCTTCCTTAGTGCATGGGGAAATTGAGTGTCCTCCCAGTGCATCATATTGAGCCCACTGAATTCTAGTTTCTCTTGTGGATGTATTCATTTTTGGAAGGACATTTCCCCAAAAACTAAGGTGGTTGGGAATCTGTTGACGTTTGACTTGTGACCTTAGTCAACTATACACTTTGTTATAGCACCATTGTTTGGAACCCCTTAGGCATATATTCACCCAAAGTAACTAGTACTCTAGAGTTCTGTGATTCTAGTAGAGAATCATCCAAATTTAGAGCTATGACTTCCCTTTCGGCTTTTGGGACTATGCATATGGTGAGTGCTTTCTTTGACTTATCAACATGCATCTTTGCTCTTTGTTTTCCAACAGGGGCTTATGGGAGCTTACTAATTTCTTTTCCTATTATTGCTTCTTCTTGGTGTGCTTGGCTCCCACAACAATCCATTCTTCTTGAGAATTGGTGTCTAGATTGGGCTCACACTCTAAAAGAGGAGAATCTGTGATGGAGATGGAATTTGTAGATGCAATGTCATCCTTAAGAGACTCAACAATTGCCTTCCCTGTATTGTTAATCTCCTAAAGCATATCCTTGAAGACAAAAATCTTTTAGGGTATAACTAACTAATCAGTGGTATTTGCAATACTTTGGATTGTTCGTCTTGTCAACTTCAATCTTTTAGGTGGCGGCAAGGTGACTTCTCCTTGGGCCAACATTTGATCGAAGAGGGTTTCTATGGCATCATCGAGAAAGAGTTTCTTTTTCCGCCTATCCATGATTGTCAACTTCATAGGAGGTTTATTATATTTTTGAGGTTAGGGTGATGGATTGGTCGACTTGTATGTTAATTTGAGGGAGGGTTTCTTGGTCACCACCACAGCTGTACCGGCCTTGTTGAAAGATTTCATCTCCTTTTCTATAATTTTTGTTTCGAGGTCATGAGCTTTTGTAGTTATTTCATCAAAGCTAAAAAAGCTTTTAGGCATAAAATTGGTTGCAAGATCATGTTGTAAGTTGTTAAGTCACATCCTAATAAACTTGTGATGTGAGAAGTGCATTTGAACACAAGGATCTTCCACCTTTGGATACAGTCGAGAACCTTTTTTCCCTCCCTCTACTTTTCTTTTGTGAATTCTGAAACATAAGCATCTCTTCGTGAACTCTAAAATTGGTCTTAAAATTCCTTTTGTATATCACCCCATGATTTGATGGATCCATTTGACAGATTGGAATACCATAAGAAGGTTATCCCTTCTAACGACTGGATAAAAAGCTGTAGTAGGAGATCACCATTATTGGCTATCATTCTACACCTTGGCTTGAAATGATACAAATGTTGCCTTGGACATGAAGTTCAATTGAACATTTTGAAAGTTGGTTGCATGAAACCTAGAGGGAATGGCACCAAATCGACATACTTAAGGTATGGTCGAGTTAGAGTATGTAGCGTGTCTTTCTCTTTAGCCATCGAGCCATTGGGTTGGTCTCTGACTAGTTTCTCTATGAATGAGAGAAATTCAATGGGAATAACTGATGGAGATGGGATAGGTGGTGCAGTCCTGTAAAAATATTGTTGTGGAGCATAATAGGAAGTATGCCCTTGCGGGGGAAAAGGTACATATGGAGGCTCTCTTGGTGGTGTAGGCGCATATGCTCCTCCTGAGTTTGGAATTTCTCCGTAAGAGGCTGACTAAAGACTCATATGAAATGGTTTTTAAAAAGAAGCTGATTGAGTTCCAGTGGCTGGAATATTGGGAATTGGTATTGATTGGGCTCTTGGAGGTGGCACTACAACATATGGCTTGTCCTCACCCAAGGGATAACATGCCCATGCCTTTGGATGATTTTAAGGAGGCATTTTTGCGTAGGGTTTCCCTTTCCAAAATTATGATGGAGGTACAGGCTTGAAACTTGGTGGGTTAGTTGATGTTCCCACTATGTTTGGTTCCATTACCCACATGGCAAGGTCTTGCTCCGTATTTGCTTTAAATTTACTTGCCATTTCGGCCAAGGCTTCATATTTCTACTTGTTTTCTTTCAACAAACGCCTAATCATTCCCTAAGGGTCTTCTTCTTGTTCTAGGGGAATATTCCATTGTGAAGGATCGGCTTCATTATTGGTTGTTGAAGCTGTCACTATAATTGTCCTAGTTCGCATGTGTGGTGTGGTGAATAGTATAGGAAAACCCTCCTCTTCTTCAAACAGTGGATTAGGAGTTGCAAGGGGTCTGGTCTAGTTAAACATAGGTGACCTTTCCTATCCTGTGACTAGCAACCCAAATATTGGAAACTCATCTTGTTTTGACATGTTTAGACTGAAGGCTGGAGAGAGATCGTGTCCTGAAGGGACAAAGACTAGGGACTCCCTCCGTGCACATCATGATATTTCAGAACCTACAGAAGGTGATCCGGATGTTCTTGTTAAATTATTATTTATCCACAAGGAACTTTCCCTTACAATACTATAGGTCTCCATATAATGAGTCTGTGTGGATTCAGTCTCTTTCTCATTGGCACTTGGCAGGGCCCCGTTGATCATGAATGTAACATATATGGGATCATTTGGCCCATGTAATTCCATTTTATTATTTATGGGGTGTCTGGATGTACCCATAGGAACCTGCTCTGAAGCTCTTGTAAATCCTTTGCGGAAAATTCTCATGGAGTAACTAATATTATGCCATCGGTGAAACAAAGACTAACATCTCTTATTTTTGTTGAAATATGTCGCTTTGACATCTTTCTGCTTATGGATCAATGAATCCAAACCATTAGCTTAGCTTCTACGTCCTCTTGTTGATAGAGTATCTTGGCTTTCTTTGATTCATCTTGCCGGATCCTTCTGATTCTATAACTTCAGTTTTTATATGACATTTTCTGTTAAAGAGGTCTCTCTTGGATAATAAGGCATATTTTTGCTTATTGAAACCAGCGAAGGTATGTTGAGTTAGTAGGCATTCGTCCATGCAGGTGGTATAGTTGTCTGTGTGTTAGCAGACATTCATCCATGTAGATAATTGAGTTTCGTCCATGTGAATATTTTGTTTGATAAATGCCTTCTTTGGCAATTTGACGTCTACTCATCAGCAGACTCCAAAAGGCATAAAGTTAGCTTTTTTCCATAGGGAAAACTAGCTAAATGCATACTTACCACCGATTTAACAAGCTAAATGCACACTTTACAATAAACTAAAGCCATACTTACCACTGATTTAACAAGCTTAATGCATACTTTACAATAAACATTCTAAATCTAAAATGCCATAGACCCTAAGCATGCCCTTAATCATTTAGACCTTGTGTCAAATAGATATTTTTTTTTTCAGCCACCAAATGTAATTTAGAACTTTGACCTTCAAACCAGGTGTTTTCTATGACAACATCATGCATAAACTTCCCATGGTAGCATCTTGCAACAAGAAAAAGATTAAAAGAAATACTAGAAACGACAGGCAATATTCTCAACAGAAATTTTTGAAAACCATCTCTGGCTAAGATGGTTGTGGTATGGTCTCTCTAATGGCAGAGGTTGGGGGAGTCACTTAGGAAGTTTCCCCAATGGATTGGGTTAATGCTTACCCCTCCCCGCCAGTGGTAGTGCAAGTTTGCTCTGTGTGGTGTTAGCAAGCCCAAGGGACCTTACAAAAAAAAAAAATGATCGAATCACTTAACAGTAGGGAGCATTTAGTGGTAAAGAGGACTAAAAAATTGAAAGGACATTGACAATCTTTCGACAAATAAGATTGAGAAATAAAATCCCAACTTTGACCACAGCTTTGATTCACATAAATCCTTATCAACTATCCAAACCACCCAATAATTCCCTCATTTTAAAATGAAACTTCAAACAATCAGCATACCCCAAGATATCAAGTTTAAATCAACAAATACATAAGAGTTCAATTTCAAGATAGCATATCTAAACATCAGTCAATATCACCTTATTTATACAATTGACACTCATTATTCTAAAAATATAGGCCTCAAAATAGTCAATTCGAATGCCAATGGTTACCTTTAGAACAGTAATGACAACCATTTAACATGACACCATTTATTTATTAACCAGCTATTAGCCTAGAGCAGCAACATGTTTGTTGGGCATAAAACAACAAGAATACATTACAACATCAATTTCTATATTTTATATTTTCTTCTTTCTTTTTTCTTTTTTTAGTAGAGACAAAAAAAAAACCGAATACAAAAAATAGACAGCATACCCCCATCATTTGAGAGCATTGAACTTTTAAAGTAAATAAAAGGCCTATACCCTCTAACAGCAACATTTATTTTTGATAGAAGAAACTCTAAGCATTATGCATACATCCTCATGTATTAGCATCATTACTCAACAGTGAAACTGAGTAACATCCTCAATCATGAAAAACAAACTTCAAGCAAGGTCTAAAACACCTAACCTTATTCATTTTTTTTATATATAAAAAAACAATAATAGTAAACAATAACAAGCCTATAGCATCTTTAGCTTTTTTATTACATAAATAAATAAACAAATAAATGACCATAGATCTTGGTCAACACTTTCTAGGGTGATAGCTACAAGTTTAGGCAGAGTTAGAAAGAGATTGAACTATGATGCCAATGGTAGAGACAAGTTTCATGGAAAAGGAAAGAGAGAGTGAGGCAATGAAAAAGTAGCTAAAAAAAAAGCTTATAAAGGGGTGTGATGCGGCCAAGAGAAAAATGGCATGGAAGAGAGAGAGTTCTTGTGATTTTCATAGAAATGAAAGGAAGTAGGTATAGATAGATCCGTGTGTGGAGAGATGGAGGGAAAAAAAAAAAAAAAAAAGAAAGGTAGGATTGACATGGAAGAAGGAAGAAAAGAGAAGAAAAAGAGAAAGTATGAAGAAAAAGAAAAGTAGAGAAAATAAAAGAAAAATAAATTTAAAAATAATAACACTAATGATAATAGATAATAAAATATAATAATTATAAAAATAATAATAAATAATGCAACAATAACAATAATAATGATAATAATACTAGTATTAAGAAATAATATCAATAATAGTGAATGCTAATAACAACTATAGTAATACTAATGTTAGTACTAATACTAATGTTACTAATAGTGATGCCATTAATAATAATACATTATTGTAATAGTAGTATAATAACAATAATAATAAATGCTAATACTAGTTCCAATGTTAATAATGATAATGTTGTAAGCATCACAATAATTATAAGAATTAATAAACAAATAAGAAATAATAATTGTCTAATGCTATTAGTTAATGATAATAAATGATTAGTAATAAGGATATTAGATGAAGAAAAATATGGGAGTGCTAATGTATGTGTGTAATCAAATAAATAAATAAATGGATAAAATAGCTAAATTAGAATGATGGTTAAGATGAAGACAACACCTAACCAACAGGATTTTGTTTGATTTGTACTTAGAAAAAAATGGTAGAAAGAATCGCTTTGCTTGCTTGCTATCTTAGAAGAGAAGTGTTGTTATGGAAGAACCACACCAAAATTTGGTGTTGTTAAGGTAGAACCACACCAAAATTTGGTGCTGACAGGCATCACATGACTCACCTTGCCAAAGTGACCTTTTTCTAACCAAACTACCCTCCTAGAAGAGGCAGCCTAGAAGAGTCCATGGCACTCAACTTCCTTGATGGGAGTGCTTTCAAAGATGCCAGTAAGAAAAATATGGAAAGAACTAAGAAAAGGGGAAGAATTGCCACCCGAGCTCACCTTCTTGACTGAAGAATCATCTACTCACCTAACAAAGCTACATGTTAGACATACCAAAACTGGAAGATACACCAACCAATACTGCTTAGAGGTAGAAAAAGAGCTAGCTATCTCAGCTATCATCCTATCACCGAAACAATTAGAGGATGAATTGAAGAGCACATAAGAACTAGAAGTCAACCTTACTGAGAGACAGTGACAACAAGCCTATTCTTGTTAGCAAGAGCATAGATGCAAGTGAGAATGTTAAATTGATGAAAGATTTTTGCCAATACTAGGATGTGTTTGCATTGTTGTACAAGGTGATGCTAGGGATCAATGCTGATCTCATATCCCATTATGTATCGCCAACAATGACCCCAATAGAGTCGCCTAAGAGGAATCTTTGGCAGTAGATTTAGCCACAAATAAAGGGAAAAATCAAAATACAGGTGGGCTTCAACAAGCTTATTCAACATCCAACATGGCGCATCCATATGTGCCAATAACAAGGAAAAATGGCCAAATCATATGTTGCTTCAACCTTGAGGATCTCAACAAGGCGTGCCTAATAGATGACATCCCTCTACCTAATTTAGATATATTGTTGATGTTATGACAATCAAGTAAATGTTTTCCTCCATGGGTGATTACAACGGGTACAATAGGTTAAAGGTGGCTCCCTTTGTTTTTGTAAAATAGCTTTCAATTTATTTATGAGGGACTAAAAGTCATTGTAGAAACATACTTAAAATGTCTAATACCTTAGCAAGGGTGAGTGTCAAAGTTTGCCATTATAGGAGTATAACTAAAAGCAAAATGATCAAACTCTAGACTTTGACCTAGGTATTGGGATAGATAGTTTTAATTCTCTATGGCCATGGTAACTCTTTACTATTTAGGTACAATGATGTCATCGTGTCACTCTCCAATATAATCTCATATGCTTCTAAATCCTTTGTGAGTTTGATTCCATTGATAATTGCTTTTGTTTCAGCCACTTATGAATCTTCAATGACATCATGCCTTACTCTTGTTGCAATAATAAGTTTAGATATGGAAAAAATTTGCAACTAACATATTTACCAAATACCCCTATCTACGAATGAAGCCTGGGCTCGCGACTAAACTACTTTAATTACGATTGGGCCAGTTACCGTGAATCAATAGCAACCCGATAAAGTCATGACCAATTAGTCAATTATGATTGACGAACTAGAAAACCCAAAAATGGCTATATCTTGCTATTTTTGTTACACCCCGAAATCTAGACCATTTGGCTCTAACTTTCTAGGTGGACACCACAACAAGTGTCAAACACCTGTTAAGCGCAATATTTTTTTTCTCTATTTGATCTCATTCATATACATCGAAATTTCTACTTTTTCATCTATTTACCACACTATCACAGCGAAGTAAATATCTTGTCTAATCATCCACCAATTAATTAATAATCTAGAATTAACTGTCTCATTTCATCAATCACTTTATGTGTCAATCTCTAATCCAAATGATAACTAAAGCTATAAATGAATCCATAATCCACATAACTAAACTTATTACAAGTCCATTAATTTTAAATAAAACTATAGAATACTAATAATATCTTCATGAATTCATTAGTCTAATTGTTCTTCCAAGTTGGTCCATAATCATCCATCACCTACTCTTTTCATTCCTCATCTGTGGTGGTGTCAAATTAGGTAAGCTTTACAAACTTAGGAAGTAAACAAATAAACTAAACAATAGGAACATGAGTTAAGTCAAACATGAGTATTTATATAAAAAATAATCAAAACAGTTTTGTATACCTTTTCTTATCACTTTCCTGCAAAACCTTTCGGTAAGTTTGAAACATTTTAAAGAGTACAATTTTATATCAATTTTTTTTTAATTGTATAACAGCTCTATATCTTTTAAAACATTTCACTACAGTCTTATACAGTTCAAAAAT
Source organism: Platanus orientalis (assembly GCA_025762735.1). NCBI lineage: Eukaryota > Viridiplantae > Streptophyta > Magnoliopsida > Proteales > Platanaceae > Platanus > Platanus orientalis. The sequence continues at coordinate 8,964 of JAOXJP010178574.1, forward strand.
AATCTTATACAATTCAATGAAAGTAGTACAATATAACTATTAATATAGTCTAATACAGTACAATAACAGTTCGATTCATTTTAGACTTTTACTATTGAGGCCAAAAACAGTATAATACAGTCATCGTATAACCCTGAAACGAGCAACCACTTATCTTACCCATAGTGGATCAAATGGATCAATTCGGTACAGTCATCGTATAACCCTGAATTGGGCAACCACTTGTATTCCCCCTAGTGGATGAAAGGGATCGATTCAGTACAGTTCGCACCTACTTAAATCCGGTAAGAGGGCTCCATCAAGGTAGCCTCTTTACATATTCTTTTAAGAAAATATGATTTTTTTTAATAACAGTATATTAACATTCTGTTTTAGCAAAACAATCCAATCTTTATTTATATCAATTTCATAAGGTTCTCACTATTTTTAAATAGTATTAAAACAATTCAATAGTCATTCTATATCACCATTGAAATATATTTTTTAACTAATAAATAACTTTTCATAATAAAGCAATGTTAATTTATTTCATAGCAATACAAATAAAGAGATAGTCATAAATAGTCCAATAATAACACTTTGTTTTAACAAAATCGTTTAATCTTTATTCTTATAAGATTTTTATTACTTTTAAATAGTGATTAAACAATTCTATATTCATTTTAATTCACCATTAAGATAACTTTCAGGACTAATAAATGACTTTTAATATTAAAGCATTGGTAATTTATTCCATAGCAATACTAATAAAGAGATAGTCTTTAACAATCTAACAGTTTATTAACATTATGTTTAACAAAACAGTCTCATAATTATTTTATTAATTCCTTATGATTTTCATTACGTTTAAGTAGTATTAAAATAGTCTCATATTAATTCTATTTCATCATTTAAATAGTTTTTAGAACTAATAAAAAAATTTTAATATCAAAGCAGTGCTAATTTATTTCATAGCAATACTAAGAAAGAAATAGTCTTTAAAGTCCAATAGTATATTAAAATTTATTTTATCAAAATAATCTAATATTTATTCTATTTAATTCCTTTAAGTTTTTACTTCGTTTAAATAATATTAAAATAGCCTCATATTAATTTTATATCATCATTTAAATAGATGAAGAAATTCAACTTATTAGTTGGAGTAGCAATATAATTGAGGCGTGTCATAGTAGCATTGCCCTTGAATGCTAAATTCAACAAGTGTGAATTTTGGTTGGATCGAGTTATTTTTTTAGGACATGTTGTATCCAAAGATGGTATCTATGTTGATCCTAGGAAAGTTGAAGCTGTAGTGGATTGGCTGAGACCGACTACTGTATCTGAAGTCCGTAGTTTTATGAGATTGGCTGGTTATTATAAAAGATTTATTGAAGGATTCTCCAAAATTGCAGGTCTGTGGACGGAGTTGACAAAAAAGAACAAACGGTTTGAATGAAATGATGTTTGTGAGTCCAGTTTTCAGGAATTAAAGAATCGGTTAATTTTTGCTCCGGTTCTTACATTACCCTCAAGATCTAACGGGTTTAAGATCTATAGTGATGCTTCCAGAAAAGGGTTAGGTTGTGTTTTGATGCAATGAGGAAAAGTCATTGCTTATGCGTTAAGACAACTCAAACCGTATGAGATGAATTATCTGACTCATGATCTTGAATTGGCAGCAGTTATGTTTGCATTGAAAATCTGGAGACACTATTTATATGGAGTTGCATGTGAAATTTATACGGATCACAAGAGCTTGAAGTATTTATTTTCTCAAAAAGATCTCAACTTGAGACAAAGGAGATGACTAGAGTTGATAAAGGATTATGATTGTAAGATTCTTTACCACCCTAGTAAAGCTAATGTTGTGGTTGATGCTTTGAGTCATAAGAATGCTAGTGAATTAACATGTATGTTGGCTCAACTTTGGGTACAACTAGTTATATATGATCAAGTGAAATTGACACAAGGTTTAGATCCTAATTTGCTGAAATTAAAGATTGAGGTGAAAGATTGACAACATGCTGATTTTGTGATACATAGTGATAATTCCTTGTGGTATCAAGGAAGATTATGTGTTCCAAATAATGATGAGCTGAAATGGGAAATTATGGAAGAAACACATGGAGCTGCTTATGTTGTACATCCTAGTAGTATTAAGATGTACAAGGACTTGAAGGAACACTATTGGTGAAACAACATGAAAAGGGAGATAGCTGAATTTGTGACTAAGTGTTTGACTTGTCAAAAGGGTAAGGCTGAACACCAGAAGCTATATGGATTGTTACAACCATTGGAAATACCAAAATGGAAGTGGGAGCATATTATTATGGATTTTGTGAATGGGTTACCTAAAACCAGTAGAGGATTTGATGTTATATGGATAATTATGGACAAATTGACTAAATCTGCTCACTTCTTACCGATTCTGGTAACATATTCTTTGGACAGATTAGCAAAGCTATATGTTGATGAGATTGTGAGATTACATGGAATTCCTGTAGGTATTGTTTCAGACAGAGATGCAAGATTTACCTCCAAATTTTGGAAGAGTTTACAACAGGATTTGGGAACTAAGTTAAATTTTAGTACTGCTTTTCATCCGCAATCTGATGGACAGTTAGGAAGAACAATTTAGACCCTCGAATACATATTGAGAGCATGCGTTATAGATCTGAAAGAAAGTTGGGATGTTCACTTGTCATTGATAGAGTTTGCATATAATAATAGTTTCCAAGCAAGTATACAGATGACACCTTATGAAGCTCTATACGGAAGAAAATGTAGATCACTGATTTGCTAGAGTGAAGTCGGTGAGAGAAGACTTATGGGATTAGATATTGTGCAAGTTACAACGGAGAAGATTCAATTGATTAGAGAAAGATTGTTGTATGCACAAAGCCATCAGAAAAGTTATGCTGACAAAAGAAGGAAAGACTTAGAGTTCTAGGTTGGTGAACATGTGTTTCTGAAAGTATCACCGTCTAAAGGTGTTATGAGGTTTGGTAAGAAAGAAAAATTGAGTCCGAGATACATTAGTCCATTTGAGATTTTGAGGCGTGTTGGGATTGTTGCATATGAGTTAGCTTTACCTCCTGAGTTATCACATGTGCACAATGTATTTCACATATCTATGCTAAGAAGGTATATGCATGATTCATCTCATGTGTTAGAGCATGAACCATTGCAAATTGATAGGGATTTGACCTATGAGGAACAACCAATAAGATATTAGATCGAAAGGAGCAAGTGTTGAGGACAAAGACAATTCTATTAAGGTGTTATGGGGAAGTCATTCCAAGGAAGAGGCGACATGGGAAGGAGAGGACTTGATGAAAGAGAGATATCTGCATTTATTTAAGGACTAAGGTATGCTCAATTTCGAGGACGAAATCCTATTTTAAGGAGGGGAGAATGTAATACCCTGAATTTTATGTTTTCATATTTAATATTTATTTGAATTAACACATAAAATTGAAATTCGATATGAAATGTATTTTGGTAATTTTATACAAAATTATGAAACTTAGAATTCGATATACAAAAATACACTATTAAATGTAAAATT
>JAOXJP010178585.1:0-12510 GCA_025762735.1 Platanus orientalis
GATTATGGTTTTGTACATGTGTACCATGTTTTAAAAGAAACTTATGGTTCTTTACAAAATTCCTGTGCATTTTGTTTGGGAGTGGGGCATTTCTCTTCTCTTTTTCGAGAAGAAGGTCATGTCATGTTTTTAGAAGAAAAACATGGTTCTCTATAAAATGTTTTAGAGAATTCATATTTGTTCAGAATTATCTTCTCTTCTTTTGCTTTTGCTCTCTTTTTTTGTTTGCTCTTTTTTTTTTTCAACATGAATGACAACTTGAGGGTAGTTTAATGTGAGAAAAGATGTTACAACATAAATTAGTCGAATACCTCTTTCATTTTAAACATTTTTTTAGCACAAGTCAAGTTACATAAATTAGGCAAAATATCTCTTCACTTAGTCTAAGTTGGTGAATCTGGGGAAATCCTCCTTGTCCATGTTTCCCAGTAGTAAGGCTCTACCGGACAACTTTTCTTTGACAGTAAAAGGCCCTTCATAATTTGATTGTGGTTGTCCTCGGGGTGCTTACTCATGTGGGAGGATTTTCTTGAGGACAAGATCGCCTTCCTCTACATCTCTGAGCCTAACCTTCTTGTTGAAAGTGGTTGCCATGCGCATAGATAGGCTTGCCCATTGGTAATTACCTATAGCCTCTTTTCATCAATGAGGTTTAACTGATCATGCCTAGTTTGCATCCATTCTGATTCCAAAACTTGTGCTTCGGCCAAGATTCTAAGACTGGGAATTTCTGCTTCAATGGGTAGGACAGCTTCTATTCCATAGACCAAGGAGTATGGAGTGGTACCTGTGGAAGTGTGAATGGAAGTCCGATATGCCAACAATGCATATGATAGTTTTTCATGCCAATTGGAATGATTTGTGGTCATCTTTTGGAGGATTTTCTTGAGATTCTTATTAGCTACTTCTACTGTCCCATTCATCTGTGGTTTGTAGGGAGAAGACCGATGGTGTTAAATCTTGAATTTCTGACAGAGCACTTGGAGATCTTTTCCTACAAAATTTGTGGCATTGTTTGTGATGATCTTGTTAGGAACCGCATATCGACAAATGATGTCCTTGTTTATAAACCTTATGGTGTTCTTCATTGTGATTATGGACAATGATGTAGCATCCACCCATTTTGTGAAGTAGTCAATAGCCACTATGATGTATTGATGTCCATTAGCTGCTTGCTAGGGCATGGGCCCGATTACGTCAATACCCCACATGGAAAATGGCCAAGGGGTAATCAAGTTCTGTAGCTCTAAAGAAGGTGCTTTGATGAGGTTGGCATAAGACTAGCAAGTGTGTCATCTTTTTACATGGCTACAACAATCGGCTTCCATGGTTGACCAATAATAACCTAGACGTAGAATCTTCTTGGCTAGCATAAGCCCATTCATGTGTGGACCACATTCTCCTCCGTGAATGTCATCAATGATAGTTGTTGCTTCAGACTTGTCTACACATCTTAATAGAACATGATGTGGAGGCTTCTTGTATAGAGATCCTCTATGTAGGACCAAATGTGTGGCCAATCTTTGCAAGGTGCATTGATCATTCTTGGAGGCCATAAAAGGGAATGTCTGATCTTCAAGGTACTTCTTGATATCGAAGAACCAAGGTTCTTTGTTTGGATCTGTTGTTGTGATCTGAAGACAAAGGGATGGCTTTGATTTCTGCATGACTTCAATAGGCTTTATCAAAGATTCTTGAGACATGTCGATCATGGAGGCAAGTGTGGCCAGTGCGTCTGCAAACTGATTTCTGTTTCAAGTTACCAGACTGAAGCTCAAGTATTCAAAATTTATGGACAAGGCTTATAAGCAATCATGATAATCTAAGAATTTCTCCTCTCTAATAAACCATTCTCTAGTGGCTTGGAAGATAACTAAAGCTGAGTCGCCAAAGACTTCAAGTTCTGTGATACCCAGATCGATAGTTTCTTTCAGGCCAATGATGCAAGCTTCATATTCTACAATGTTGTTGGTGCATGGGTAGCATAGACGGATGGAAATAGGAATGATAGCATTTGTGGGAGATATGAATACTGCTCCAACTCCTTTGCCTTTTTGATTGACTACTCCATCAAAACACATTTTCCACCTTAGCAACTTGGTTATCTCTACTTCAATGTACAATATCTGCTCGTCCAGAAAATCAAGATTGGTAGACAAGGTTTCATCTATTGGACCGTTAACTAGAAAGTTTGTAATGGCTTGCTCCTTGATTGCTTTTTGTGGGATGAAAGATATGTCAAATTTTGACAGCATCATGAGCCATCGAGTTGTCCTTCCTATTATGGCTGGTTTCTCGAACAAATATTTGATGGGATCCATTTGGGAGATTAGAAAGACTTTATATGATAGGAAGTAGCGTCGCAATCTCTTGGTTGCATGTACTAAAGTAAGGCATGTTTTCTCTAAAGGAGTGTATCTGGTTTCATAATCAATGAACTGTTTGCTTAGGTAGCAGATGGCTTGCTCTTTCTTCCCTGATTTGTCATGTTTCCCCAAAATGCAACCCATGGAATTGTCATGTACCGTCAGATATAAGATTAATGGTCGGTTCGGTTCTGGAGAAACAAGCACTAGTGGACTCAACAAATAGTTTTTGATTTTATCAAAGGCACACTGGAAATCACTACTCCACTCAACTGGGGAATTCTTCCTTAGGAGTTTGAAGATAGGTTCACAAATGGGAGTCAGTTGGGCAATGAATTTGCTAATGTACTGAATGTGTCTGAGAAAACTGCGTACCTCCTTTTTAGTGTGTGGGGCTGGTATCTGAATGATGACTTTGGCTTTGGCTGGATCAATTTCTATGCCTCTCTAACTGATGATGAAGCCTACCAGTTTTCCTTGTGAAGCTCTGAAGATACAATTGTTTGGGTTTAATTTCAATTTAAACTGTCTCAGCCTGATAAACAAATTCCGTAGATGTCTTAGATGATCCTAACAATGGTGAGACTTGACAATCATGTCATCCACATATACCTCCATTTCTTTGTGTATCATGTCATGGAAGATGGTAGTCATGGTTCTTTGGTATGTTGCCCCAGCATTCTTAAGGTTAAAAGGCATTACTCTGTAACAAAAGGTACCCAAGGAGTAGTGAATGCCATCTTTTCTCTATCTTCGACTACCATCTTGATTTGGTTATATCCAGAATAACCATCCATGAATGATATTATTTCATGGCCTGTTGTACTATTGATCAAAACATCAATGTGAGGCAAAGGAAAGTCATCTTTGGGACTAGCTTTGTTCAAGTTACAATAATCAATGCAAATGCGAACCTTTCTATCCTTTTTGGGAATAGGGACAATGCTTGCTGGCCACTGAGGGTATGATTCTGAAGGCAGGAAGCTTGCGTCAAGTTATTTTTGGATTTCTTCTAAGTTTGAGTGACCATTCTAGTCGGAGATGCCTAGGTTTTTGCTTGATGGGGGGTATGGTTGGATCAGTGGGATGTTTGTGAACAACAAGGTTGGTATCAAGACCAGACGTGTCCTCATAGGTCCATGCAAAAATGTCAATAAATTCCTGGAGTAAACATATAAGATCGTGTTCCAGTTTCAAAGTACTAGGGGTCGTGATTTTCACTATTTTGGGGGAAGTTTCAGATCCTAAATTTATTTCTTACAGGTTGTCTGCTAGAGGAAGAGTCCTATTTTCTTGACGTTCAAAGGCGTCAATGATTTCTTCTGGCAGCAACTCCTCATCATTGTGATCGTATTCTTCCTGAGTAGTTTTTAAGAAGGAAAGAATTCAGTAAAGTATAAACAAAGAAGGGATATTATTACCCCAAAAATGAAAGCAGTTGATCTTGGAATTTCTTCCGGGATGCCTATGTACCTAACATTTTTTGTTTTGCATGTAGTGGATGCAAGAAAGAGGGGTCAGTCAGGATCAAGCTATACATAGTTCTTGGTCTTTGAGGGATGATATATATATATATATATATATATATATATATATATATATTAAAAGCAACTGAACCTGAAGTTACTTCTCAGGCTGCCTACATACCTGACTTTTTCTAGCATTGATCGAATGCAAAAAAAGCTTTGGTCTGTCAGGATCAGGCCACATGTAGTTCTCTTTTACAAGGGTTGTGAACAAAAGTGGGAACAAAAGTTTTTTTAAAAATGCCTAGACCTGAAGTTGTGTCTCAGGTTGCCTACATACCCTTTACATGTGCATTGGTCGAATGCTTGTGAAATTTGTGTCAGTAGGGATCAGGTCATATGTAGTTCTTTTACAGGGGTGAAAGGAAAAAAAAGGAAGTGAAACTATATACAGGAAGAGTAATTACTGTGCTTTAGTGCTGATCCTCAACAACCAACCTGGTCTAGATTTGAGCTTTCTTCCATGAGCCTGGGGTGCTCTAGGATGCTTGATGGACTTCCATCTTCGTACTGGATGACCTGAGTGAGGTCGATCTCATTTAAATCCAACTCTCTGTTGGAAATTAACTATCAGAGTGCCTCCCTAACATCGCACGGCAGGGAGAGTAAGCTTAAAGAGATCGGGTTGTCTTCCTTATTTTCTAAGATGGTGGGAGTGGAACTCTCACCAACCTCAGGGACAGACGGCAAAGTGTTGAATAAAGGAATATGCTTACATGCATTGAAATATTGTGGGGGTGGATAGATTTCTTGAGTTTGGCTCTAGTTGATTGATGACTTGAAATTTTTAGGAGGAATAAACAATGGGGTTGTTTCATAAGAGTTTCTTGGGCTGACTTTCGGTGTTACCAATAGAGAAATAAGGTCTTGTATCTCTTCAAGGTTGACATCTTCTGGATATTCTGGGGCCATGGGGGTGTTTACATGGATCTGGAAACTGACCATCTTCTATTTCTTGCCCTAATGCTTGAGTTCTGGTTTAAATCCCAAGCCAATCCAAGAGTGCTTTCTAACTGCCTTTACTGGTTCTCTTCTGCCTTGTAGATATTTGTCTAAACCTTTGTCCAGGTTAAACTTCATCTTAGCCATCATCCTAAACTTTGGGAGAAGGACTTCGGCTTTCTTTTTCCGTTCCTCAGCTTCTTCCTTAGTATAGACCATCTCGAATTGGTAAGATGTGTAAGTTTTTGGTGATTGGAGATCATGCACTTGTAATACTCTCTAACCGGCTATGGTAAGTACATCCTTGTATGCCATTAAGGTTACCACTTCATCTCTTATAATGAATTTGACCTTCTGGTGAAGGGATGAGGGTACACCCCCAGCTTGGTGTATCCAGGGTCTACCCAGCAGCATAGTGAATGATGACGGGATGTCAAGTACTTGGAAACGTACATTGAACATTTTTCTCTCCATGATGAGGGATATGTCAGCCTCGCCCAGACCTTGCCTTATTGTGTTGTCAAAGGCCTTCATGTCACATGAATTTGAATGGAGACTTTGTACTGGGATGGAGAGAGACTCCAAGGTGGCTGCAGTACATATGTTCAATGTAGATCCATTATCTACCAAAATCAAGGGGATACACATGTCCTAATGACGGGCTAAAACATACAATGCCCGGTTGTGTATATTTCCTTCCGGTATTTCTTCTTCTGCAAAGGTGATGACTCGAGGTACTACTACTCATCCAATCATATTCTCTAGCTGGTCTGGGGTTATGGTGCCATCAACAAAAGTCTTCTTGAAGATGTTCAGGAATCTGTCTTTGTGGGGGGCTGATGTGACGAAAAGCCCTAGGATAGAAATATTGGCCTGAGTTTTAGCCAACTGCTCCACCAAGAATAAGTGAGACCTACAAATTATAGCCTCGAATACCTTATTTTCTTTCTTCTCTTCTTCTTCTCTGATTATTTTTTGTTCTATTAACTCTTATTCTTTCTCTTGTTGTTCTGCCCTCTCTGACTCCAATCTTGCTTTCCCCTAGGCAGAATCCTAGCGCAGATTGGTGATGGCTAGTTTTATGATTCTGCCTGAATGAGTAATGAAACCGACCAGATTTGTTATTTCCTCTACTAAGAGATGTGGGTAAGATTCACCTGCCCCTTCTTCATAGTTGTATGGGAACCTGTTGTACTCATATGCCTCTGTGGGTGGGAGTGGAATGTTTATGATAGCAGATGTGCTTGTGGATGATGGTTGATCGGGCATATAAGATGGGAAGGTATAAAAGGATGGTAGGTTTAATTCCAGTGGTGGCAGAGGGATGTAATAGGTTTGAGTATATGGAGAATAACAGGTTAAGGGATCAGCAATAATGGGGGTTTCTACTATGGGGGCTTCGGTGACAGGGGCCTCTAGCTTGTTATCTGGGGGAACTAGTGAAATTGGTTCTTCTGGAATTTCCCATAGAGCTAGTATTTCTTCTCTAGCGAGGTCAGTGGGGTCAACAGGGTCAAGGTATAGTACATGGTCTTCTTCTGGAAGGACTATAACAAGTCTCTCGTCACCAATTTTGGTGATGTAGCTTGCAGGGTTGAAAGTTTGGCTTCCTATCTTTATCATATTGGTTCCCTTGGATGGAGGGTGAGATAGAAGGGGGTTTTGAAGGATGTTGGAATTGGACTGGTTGTTTGATGCGTGACCAAATGATACTTTCCCTTTATTTATGAGATCTTGAATGTAATGCTTGAGGGTAAAACACCTATCTATGGAATGACTCGGTGTTTGGTGAAATGGGCAATGTTCTGCAGCAATATATCTGGGAGGCAAAGGACTTAGAGGAGGTCTTGGCTCTAAAAGTTGTAAGAGCCCCTTATCCATAAGATAGTCTATGACATACTTCCATGAGTAAGGCAGGGGGTGAATCTTCTTTTCCTTCTTTCTTTAAACAGAATAGACACGAACTTGGGTTGTGGCTTCGATTGTGCCTCTGCAAGGAGTCGAACTATCGTAAGAAACTTTGTTACTTGCTGATGGTGGTACTCGTTACTCTAAACGGGTAGAGGTATTTCAATTGTCTACATAGTATTACTCTCAGGGTGAGTTATTGTGGCTTTTCTTGGGACTGTTCTATTTGTACTTGGGGGGACTGTTGCTGCTTCTGTGACAAGACCTACCCTGATGGCTAACTGAACACAAGTGGCCTTGTTGATGACATCAACGAAGTTACTAGTGGATGTAGTAAGAAGCATTAATTGGTATGTGGCACCCAAGGTCTTTAAAAAGGGGGAGATCATGTCTTCCTCTAACATTGGGTGCTTCAAGTTGGACATTCTCTGCCTCCATCGGTAGGCATAGTCCCTGATCCCTTCATTATCTTAGGAGTGCATCCCCTCAATTTCTTCTCGGGTGGGTAGCATTTCCAAATTGAACTGGAAGTGCTCAAGAAAGGCCCTGGTCAAGGTTCTCCAGGTACCTACATCCCTCTTATCTTGGCTCGCAAACCACTTAACTGCATCTTTCACTAGACTTCTTGGAAACATCTGTACCAAGACTCTGTCATCTTGTCTCCACTGGAACATGGCATTACAGTACATCCTCAAGTGCATCTTATGACACCTTGTGCCATCGTATCTTTCCATGTCAGTCATCTAGAAGTTACTCGGCAGATTACCCCCTGGGTATAGGCATAGGTCCTCAAAATCTATGTTTCATGGGAACTGCCCCCTTTCAAGAGCTTGATCTCCCTAGCCATCTTGGCTATTATGGCCTCTGTCTAATCTGAGTAGGAAGACATTAGGATTTCTTTCCCTTTCTCAATTTTGTGCCGTTCCTCGGAATTTTGGAATTTTGTTGAGATGAGGTTAGGGGTAGTGGTGAAGATAAGAGGTTCTTCTGGGTTTGTTGAAGAATTTAAATTTTGAGATTATTTCAGTAAGGCATCAAGGGATGAGTACTAGGGAAGATTTAGGGGACCTCCCGTGGTGTTTAGATACTCATGAAGTACCTTCTCGAATCCTGTGGAGATTTGCCCCTAACTCTAAAGAGGGACAGATGTATGTACTTATGTCAACGAGGGAATTGAGGAAGAGGATGAAGAAGAAACTCCACATTTGGTCATGAAGTTTTCCAATATCCTTTTTAAGTCAGCCTTTTACTGTGGTGCCCGTTGATCACTAGAATCAACCTGAGAATGGGGAGGATTTATAGTAGAAACCTCAGGAGTTGTGACAAATGGAATATCAGTTGTCTTTGGAAGTTCTCCTACCATGGTGCTGCGGGACTGTGCCTTCCTCTTCTTCTTCTGCAGTCTTGTCTTGGGTGGTGCTATTTAGCTGACAATATATTATTTCTTATTTCAGAATTATGAATTTTGATTATATGTTATGAGCCAAAAATATTTAGACAAATGATAGACTATACAAATGCATTCATGTCCAACTGTTGAACCCAGGTTTTGGGAATATAACTAAAACTTTATAAATTAAGAATGATTGTAAACAAAGTATATGGATGGATACAAAAGCAAGGTTTACAGACCTTTTACATAAAATATAAAGAAAGTGAATACATAGTTCAGAGTCCTGGGACTCTGGGGGGTGGTGGTGGAGCTTCGATCGGTTCGTAGCCTAGGGAGAAAATCTGTCCTCTCAGCTTTTGAACCCATTCTAGTCTCTAATGTGTTTGTAGGAAAGTGATGGTGTTGCTGTGTCATAGCTCAACGTCCAGATTGGTGTGGGAGACCCCAACATCATTGAGTTCTCCTCTTAATGTGTTGACCAGCTCAGTTAGAGTGTCATTTGCTTCCTAATGAATATCTCTAGAGATCTCCGTTTTAGCATGAAGGTTAGATTCTGACTCGAGAGATGTCTGGACTTCCTTAACGGCAGTCTGGATAGTCTCGAGAATTTCAAATATTTGGTGATGCCGAGTTTGTTCATTTGCTAAATCTAGAAGAGCTTGTTCTAACTTTGATTCCAAGTGAGACGGCTCATCTTGTGAAGTGGAAGGTTCGTCAAAGTAAACCCTCTTGCTTGGATGATTAATGGATGGTCCTAATGATCGTGTGGATATGAGGTTAATGATCCATGAGTCATAAGGGGGAGATGTTTCGGGCATCTTGGTAGATATCAAGGGTAAATGCCTTCCTGCTCGAGTATGCGAAGTATCTTAGAGGATAGTCAGGATAGTCAATTGAGACCAAAATGACTGAGGTGTCTTGTAATTGAGCTTGTAGATGTCTGCATAACTGGTGGTAAAGTTGAACAAGTCTTGATGGAGGTTAAACTGACGAAGTACCTAGATTGGTACTATGGTGTGCTCTGGTGCAATCCTATGAGAACCATGTAGGTGTGATTCTCTAAGAACAGATGTGGATAGTGCGTCTTGTGCCATTTGGCCTTCTAAGTGATATGTTCAGCGGATAGCTTAGTTAGCAAGTCCTGATAATCTACCACTGCTTTCTTCCCTGAAGGGGTCGAGATTGATGGATTTTGAAGAGGAGTAGACAGAGGTAATCAGGAGATGTGTCCTTGAAGCCATGCTTGTAGAAAGGCTAGGCAGCTGTATAATCGACCTTTGCGGTGTCAAGCACAATGAGATAGGCTAGATGTGGTTTCTACAATAATCATGGGTGCCAATGTCTTTCCTTTAGACAGCTGCTCTAGGATGCTACAGAGTACCCCATTGATGTGATGTCGACTGCGGGTCAAAAGAAGTTGGCCCAAAACTGTCAATGTGAAAGCCCTATACTTGGCTGGATCTAAGAAATCTCCTACCTTTTCCTAACCTCTATCCAATAAGCAGTTGAAAGGGCAATAGAGATAAACCCCTGAATTTTCTTTAGGTAGAAAGGTCTTTGACACATAAAGAGTAGATTAGAAGTCTTTGAAGTAGTTGGTTCTTGTGTACGGGGAAGATTGCATCCATGTGATGAGCATGTTTGAGATTCAAAAAAGATTCAAATTTTTCGATGGTGGGGGCCAATACATGCTTCCCAAAGCAGAAAACCATAGTCGCCGGATCCCAGAAAGATACGACTGCTTCTAGGAGGAGCCAATCAAGACGGTCTTGTGATAGTGATAGGGTAGTTCCAAGTTTGCTCTGATTAACCTAGATGGCTTGTTCTTCTGGTGGGAGTGAGACTAGTATGTATGTGAATTTGATGGTGGTGGTGGTGAACGGTTCCAAATAGACGGGTCTATAATCCATTCTTGCAAAACAAAGGCCAAGAGTTAGTAATTTTTTACATTATTGTTTTGCATTTGTATGTATATTTTTTTTGTTGATTTTGTGGATTTTTTTGTGGGTACGCCTGATCTAGCCATACGCCTAACCTCTAACTTAGTTAAAGTTCAGGCGTATAGCACGTTCAAGCGTACTGGCGTGCTGAATTCAAAATCAAACTATCATAAGTTGGTCATTTTTGTTTTATTTTGTTGAGACCATTTTGAGTGAAAAAGAGCTTATTCTCAGAGGTTTTCCTTTTGCTTTGTTCTTAATCATTCTTGTACCATGGATGTTATGGGGAATTACCCACTTCTTCCATCTCATAAGAGGGCTTTGTGGAGGAATTTGGTCGTGGGTGAGGTAGCCCTAATACCCCTTTTTTGTATTTTAATTTGTTTGTCTTTTTATTTCATTTATATTTATTGTTTTTAAGTATTGTTTATTGTTTTTTAAGAATTTTTACTATTTTATGTGGAAATTTGGGAAAAATACACCTGAACCTAGTTGGTGCACTTGAAAATCCTCAATACGCCTGAACTCCATGTGTATGTTGAGTTCAGGCGTATGATGTATTTTAGGCGTACACTGAATTCAGGCGTATGATGAATTTAGGCGTACGCCAGTAATTGGGCATATTTTAATTCTTGATTTTTAATGCTTTTTACTTATTTATTTATGTTTGTTCATTGTTTTTACGGGGTAGCGGAAAAGTGGAGACCCACGGATCTTGGTCTAGGGTTCTTGATTTATGGAAAAGCCTTTGTGAGAAGGTGCAGACAAAGGTCCATGACATGAGTTTTAAGCCATTTTTGGGTATTCCGCTACTCAGAGCGGATAAGGGTTTGTTGATGGCATTGGTAGAGAGATGGTCTCCGATTACCCATACCTTCCACTTCCCCATGGAGGAAATAAGAGTGACATCGACAGATTTTTATATGATGACCAGGCTTCCTATGGGGGTGACCCTCCTCTGTATGAGGTAATGCCCTCTGATGAGATGATCAAGAAATGCTTGGGGCCACAACCTCTCCACTTTGACAGAGGGTTTAGAGGGTTTTACCTTCTTAGTTTGAGAAGGAGTACATTTGGGCTATGGAGCAGAGTTCGGATGTGGAGGTTGATTACTCTGTCTGGGCTTTTCTTTTGTACATGTTTATGAGATCCGTCTTCAGTGCGAAGAGTGATCGGATCTTTTTGAACTTCCTCCCTGCCCTAGAGGATTTTTCTAGGGTTAGGACATATGGTTGGGGTAGATCCACCCTCGGGTGGATGTATTCCAACATGGATGAGATAGCTAATGGGGAGAAGGAAGTGTTTTTGGGCCTTCATTTCTTATAGGAGGTAAGATGTCTTTTGTTTTGTTCGACTTCATTATTATTTTTTTGTTTTGCTTTTAGATTTGATAAGAATTTTGCTTCTTTATAGGTATAGTATTATGAGAGGTCGACCCCCCTAGCACCTCGTAGGAAGGGACAGGCTCTATTTCCTGTGCCATGTGTTGAGAGGTGGAAGGTCTCTCACATTTATCCAAACGCACGAAAGTCTATTTCTGTGTTTAGACGGGATCTAGACCGGATCACAGCTGCCCAGGTAAAAAAAAATTAAATCTTCTAGTTTATGTTAATTATGTTTGAGCTTTTATTTTGTTTATTAATGTTTACTTGTTTTATAGGTTAATTGGAATCCCTAGGCAGCTTGGGAGTTAAGTGGGGAGCTTGAGGGAGAGTTTTGAGTTGCCCATGATTGGTCATTGTTGAGGGTTATTTTGTTGGCCCCGGGGGAGGTGGAGTGGTATCTCGGGGAGAGATGCTACAAGCAGGTGGCCTCTCCTGAAAGATTTGTGGTGCCAGGTCCTCCCCCTAGTGGGATAGAATCTGAGGGGCCTGTGGGTAAGGGGGAGGTGGGGATCTCTATAGATTCATACCTGTTTCCTGAGCTAGACTACTCTGAGTGGTGGGCTACTCAGACCTGTGGACCTTTGGGAGGTTCGGTTGAAGGAGAGGTAAATTTATTTGCTTGATTTAGATTTGTTTATGTTTATTTTAGGTATAGTTTATGTTTTATGATTTTTTTTGTTTTGCTTGACAAACTGGTGTTGGCCCAACTGGGAAACCCGAGGTTGTGCCTCAAGAGGGAGATGTACGAGTTCCTGGTAGGAGGAGGAGAGAGGAGAGGGCTCAGAGGGAGAGAGCCTCAGTAGAGAGTTTGTTGGGGATGATTCCCCTAACAGTTGTTGTGACTGATGGGAGGGGTGAGGTTCAGGAGTTGGCTCTCCTGGCTAGCACAGTGTCAGAGTCTTGGGTTCCTCCTTCATCTATTACTGAGGTATGGATAAAAAAAAATTCTGCTTTGACTTATGTCTGTCTTTTTTGTTTTAATTATTTCTTTTCACTTTTCAGGTGCATAAAGAGGCTTTCATGGGGGCTCTTGAGATGTTGGCATGGTCT
>JAOXJP010178617.1:0-12510 GCA_025762735.1 Platanus orientalis
GATCTTTGCTGGGTTTTTTTATCGTATTTCATTCTTCCTTTTGTCCTTTCAATTCCTCCTAGATTTCTCTGCCAGTTTCCCAGGTTTTGCATCAAGTTTTATATTTTTACTAATAACAAAACTTCTGGGTTGCTGAAAATCAGAAATGCCCCCTTAAATTTGACCTTCCCTTAATTTTCTTCCAAGAGTTTGTTCTCCATTAATCAAGCTTCAAAATCCATCAAATGGCATAAAAAAATTCTTAGTATTTTGAGTTTAATCTAAGATTTTCAGAAGGTACTTTTCTGTATTGTCTGGGAATTTTCCTAGATCTGAAAATTTCAAAATTCAATATCTCTTGGAATACAATCCAAAATTCATGAAATTTTAACCCTAGGTTCCTGTTACTGATCATAATATACCCTAAAATTTTCAGAAAATTATGACATGTCTGAGGGATATTTTCATAATTTTTCCAAAATCTGAAAAAATTATAATTTTTCCCCTGACCTGAAATTCCAGAAATTTAATTTCTAAATTATTCTTTATTTACTTGGAGTTGTTTCCCATCAATTTCTGCATCAGTTGTCTTCCATTATGTTCTAATTGTTTTTTCTTTTTTGGTAGAACATAATCTACTCTTTTTCTAGGTGATTGTAGAGTATCTTTTGCGAGCTAGTTGTCACTAGAAGAATCCAGTAACATTACATAGATTATTTGGGCCGTCCTACATCAGGTAATCTTCTGATATTTTCCCAGTGCAAATCTCCCATTATCTACTTTTTTTATTTATTTTTCTCTTTTCCAAGTGATTTTGGAGCCTCACATGTTAGTTGTCAACAGAAATATCCAGCATTGTTTGTGATCCATCCTACATCAGGTTATCTTCTGATTCTTTCTCATCAAATTAATGGCCCTTTCTGCCAGATTATACAAATGTTATTTGCTTGTTCTATTGAGGACTTTCCTGTGGTTGAGAAATATTGTGAGATTTTTTCCATATAGAGTAACTTAGAAGTATAAAGAGTCACGCAATGTAATATGTGATATTTTCCAATATTCATGCAAAACTAACATACAAGATATATGACAAGCATGTTTTGTCTAAGTTTATGAGATCTTTCAGAAACCTCAATAATCTCCAGCTTTTTATGAAGCAGAAACATGACAATTGTTTCAAACACTCAAACAGGCAATGGCACAATAGTTCAACTACGATGTGTTACAGTTTTGTCATGTACATCAACATAGAGAAAATGGAATAGGCAAACTTCTGATTACAAGACTTCACTACATGAGGAGACCTAAAAAAGATTCCTAGTTCATTTTGAGGCCATGGACAACAAAAAGAAAGGAAGATTCAGAAAGTCGAAAAAGCATACTCTGAAAAAGATGGTTCAAGTTCTTTGATGATGATGGGTGAGGTTCATATTCTAGATAGAAGTCCACACGTGACTCGTTGAAGCAACAATTCTTCCCTGCAAATCAATCAATTGTTTCTTGAAAAATTTAGTAGAGTGAGAAAAATATGAGAAACCAAATACAATTAGAACAAAGCATACAAACATTATCGCCTAATACAATTGGGACAATTGCATTTCTTTAAATCCTTAAATATCAGTTTGGTATAAGAATGCCTGCTTTTGCTAACTCTTCTCATTTTAAATTTCAAAAAGTTGTGGCATAATTCTTATCAAGCCAATTAAATTGCTACAATGTAGTTAAAGCATCGAAATCTAACCTTAAATTTTGAACCAGATCACTATTTTTCTGTGGGTAGAACAGCCTTTTAGCGCACTAGTGCTCTAGAAAGGACATGATCCATCACAATAACTATTGTATGAGATCACAATTAAAGAACAAGCACATGAAATTTTCTTGCCTTGCCTGTCCGGTAAAAGTTATCAGTAGTTCTTTCCACAGTAGTAGGGGAGGAAATTGGTTGCATTATTCTGGAAATCCAACATGACCAATTGGTTTTGGTTCAGGTTGACCCCATGACAGCTCAATGATAGGATTTAGGTTTTTTTATTTTTATTTTTTTTATCGATAAAGAAGAAATTTATTAAGAGAGATGAAAGGGAGCAAATATAAAGATCGTCAGCAGCACGAGAAATACTGCAGAAGCCGCCTTAAGCAATAACTAAATCATCCCACCCCAACATCCAATCAACAAACTTAGACTTGTTAAAAAGGGGAAGAAGAGCAGTCCAAGAGAAAAGGAGGGAAAGCGCTTTATCGGAAACCTGTTGGGGACATAACATTCTCAAAGATGCGAGCATTGCGCTCTTTCCACACTATCCAACAGATAATAGTAGGGGTCGCCTTCCATAGGAGTTTTCCTCGAGCTGATAGATCATCTAATCTCTCCCTATTCCATATTTCCAATTGAAGACGCATGGAATTTGGCATCACCCAAGGCCTACAAAACCTCCGTAGAAAGAAACTCCAAATCAATCTGGCAGATCCACAATGGAGAAAAAGATGGCAAACTGATTCAGCAGCAGCCAAACACATATTGCATCTATTGGCCATATGGAATCCACATTTCATAAGGTTAGACACTAGCCATAACAGGAAACCTGGTTTAGACAGCATGGTAGAATCCCAAATGATTTCGATCGGAAAGGTACAATGGTCATGGGGAGCTTTTGATGAATAAAATGATTCCACCATAAAGGAACCCCCAGAATCCAAGCTCCAAAGTCTGGAATCTTCCTCCTCAGTGCTACCCAACACCACCTTGTCAAGATGATCTGTCATATCCTATCTTAATGATAGGATTTAGGTTGAACACCAACATGTGCTGAACATGATTGCCAGCCACCGATTGTTCAGTTCAACCTGGTAATGCTACTAGAAGAAAGCAATTTTTACCAATTCTGGTCAGAATCAGATGATCCATCCTTAAATGGTGGACCTTGGAAGGATAAAATTTTGTGTTATTTAAAGGGTAAAATGGTATTTTAACAAAGGAACTAATGCTTTATGGGTATGATAGTGGTATTAAAAGAGTAGTGAAGGAGGTCTTTGGAGAATCTAAAGGTAAAGGACAACTAGGTAAAGAAACTTGGTGGTAGAATGATGAAATTCAAACAGGCATTAGAATAGAGGTCCTTTGAACAGGTAATGCAGAAGCATCCAGTATTACCAAGAAGAAATTAGATGATAATGTGGGATCCACTTAGTGTTTTGTTTTTCTTTTTATTTATTTATTAGGATTTTTATTGTTTGAAATTGTAATCTTGTAACTCACTTTTAGCCCTAATTTTCAGAGGTCAAAACTAGTCCTTTTTTTTTGCTTGATTTTAGTACCATTGAAATGTTATTTAGTTACCTTTCAAACGATCTCCCAAATCCAATATGAATTGTGAGAGTTATGACCAAATTACTAAAGGAGTATCATTATGTGATGGGAAAAGAGTTTTTCTTTTAGTAGGCTTTTTTATTTTATTTTAGGGTATAACAAATAAAATGAGGGAATCAGGGTTGCCAACAGAGATAGATCCAAGTTTCTAAATTTTAGTTAGGGTTAGTTTTTTAAGAGTTTCTATGTTTGGAGAGTCCTTTGTTTTTGGCAAGTAGGGTTTAAGAGTTACCCCAACTAGGATGGACCCAAAATTCTAAGTTGGTAAAGTTTGTGGGTGTCGTAGCACAGACCTGGGTTCAAAACCCTTCTTCACTACTAATAAATTAACCATGAACGTTTACCTATCAAAAAAATATTCTCATTTCTAGTTAGGGTTAGTCTTTAGGAGTTTGTATTTTTGGAGAGTCCTTTGTTTTCTAGCAAGTAGGGTTTAAGACTTTGTAACTAGGATCTATTAGTTTCCATTTTCATTATTGATGTACTTCTTAATAAAGAAGCATAGCTCCAATGTATGCAAGGGAATGAAATTATATATATATATATGGTGGGTGGGGCGAGAGGTGGGGTTGAAGCTGGTCTTCTCCTTCTCCCATGTTAGGGATGTGGGATTGGTGATAGCTTGGGGTTACTACAGATTTCTTTTCTTCCTCTTTCTTCTTTTTCTTTCTTTTATTTGCTCTACAATTTTAAAAATTTAAGAGGCATTTGTGTATTACAAAATTGATCAAGTTTCATCCAGAATAAGTGTGATTTCAGTTATTAATTTTGCTGTGTTTCTCTTAGAATTCTGGACAGTTTCAATTTCAGTTCGTAATACTTTGAACTTACAGGTGTCCAACCTGTTTTCTTCTTCTTTTGATTCTAATCAGTCCTAAACTCTATTGGATTCATCACTTATATTCCTCCAGTTGTTTTGACTCCAGAAATCCCATTTTTATTGACTTTTTACAAATTTTGTTGTGCAGGAATTTCTGAGACCAGCACCTGAGTTCCTAAGTTTGATGGTCCTAAACTTACCGCAGACAGAAACTTTGTGGTGTTATTCTACATCAAATACCTACCACCCTGCAAATTTTCAGCTTAAACTGAAATTTCTAACATTGATTCCACATTTCCACCCTAAACAAGTAGTCATTCAACAGATTTCTATTTTCTGAGTTTTGTTTTGGTGGTTGATTTTACAAGGCTCTACACACTCCACTACCATAAATCTGATTTGTCTATAGTCAAGTCATGAGCCCATTAACCGCAGGAAATCACAGCTCTCCTTAGCTTTCCTGCACGAAAAGGGTTGGTAAAAGACTAGAAAAAAAGGAAAATTAAGAAATGTGCAAAAGTGCTAAAAAAGAAGTTACAAACGTAGTAAGAGAGGTTAAATTTAAGGCATATGATGATCATGATTGTGAGTTAGGTACTAGGGACCGATGAAGGAACTATCAAGGGAATTGATAAACACATTAGTAGGGCTGTTATTCATAAAATAAATAAATAAATAAATAAAAGATAAACACATTAATAGGGATAAGGTAAAAGTTGTGGGGTATGAAATACATAGAAGATCTGGTGAGAAACTAATGAGAATCTAAGAGAAAAAATAAAAAAGAACATTTAATAAGAAAATCAGCTACTAGAAATGGGGTATTAGAGAGGTGTGAAACTAATCTAGACCCTTAAAAAAATTGATTTGAAGATGGGTTGAGTAGTTTAGAGAATTTGACTATAGGGTTTTGCAGGATTTTTTTGAGATTAATAATGAAAATAATATCTAGGGTTGAAGATGCCAGAAAACCAAGAAATAAAAAATAAAAAGATAGAAAAATTGAAGAAGAAGAAGGGGAAAAATCATATGGAGCAGAATCACTAGAACTCTATCTATTAGAAACTAGAGGCACTGTAGGAAGACAGCACCTTGCAGAATTGGAGTCAGAATCTTCCACTAAGCCGAAGCTTCAACTGTATTTTATGATTTTTTTTACACCATTCTATCTCTTACATACTTATAGACTAAACTCTAAACTCCAAATTAAAATAAATCTCTAAAAAAGATAATTCTTGTTACAAGTAATATCTTTCCAGTATCCTGGTCATAACTTCCCAAATTTCATTGGATTCACAAGTTCTTGAATAAGTTGGAAAGAGTAAATAAACAACCTTTCTAATATCACCAAAGTCAAGTCAAATGGATAAAGTTAATACCCCAATAATAAGGCCAAAAAAGTGACAGGTTTGGACTTTCCTTAAAACTATCCCTTATTTCAAGACTCATAACCAACTTATACAAATTAGAACTAACCCAAAATAAAGTATCCATGATTTGGGAAATCAATATAACCACAAAAAGAAAAAGTATTTATAGCTATAGAAAGTACTAGAACTTCAGAAATATTAGTATCTATACCACTGCTTTGATGCAATGGTAGCGGCTTGGTCTGCCAGTGTCAAAAGGTGAGTTCAAGTCTGGTGAGCAGCCATTTTGTGCAAAAAACCAAAGGTTAGGTCCATATCCCACCCGCCCCTCTCAACACCCCGTAATTACTGTGATGCAACATGCACTTGTCGCAAGTTCACATGCTAATTTAGACAATTCTTCAAATTGGGTTCATATGCAATAAAGGAATTAGAGCTTACAAAAATTAAGAAACAAGTAAAGACTTAATTAGCATGCTTGGATTATCAATAAGATACAAAAATTTAATAATGAGGTTGGTACAGGTCAAACCAGAAAAGTGCCTAAAATTAGGCACAAAAATTAGAGAAATAGGCCAAATAATTCTAAGAATGATCTGAGAGGTCTAGAGATGGGTTTAATAATATATTTAGACAATTAGGATGTTGTATTGGTGTTCTGTTTAGGCCAAGAAATAATAAACTCAAATCTAAGTCATATGCCACAACATGCCAAAAGTGTCTACGGTTAGAAATTTGAAAAGAGAGCCAAATAAAAAGAGAAATACTTGAATCTGATGTCAAATGCTTCATTGAAAATGTTGGATATGTTTTCTATCAATGTCCAGGCTCATACATTACTTTTTTTAAGATTAAAAAAAAAATTGAATTTTCTCTCTCTTCTCCAGTAAGTGCCATTGGCCCCTTTTTTCAAAAAATCTCTTTTTTTTGAAGTGGGACCTACCAGCTAGGGTCGTCCAAGGGTTAGGAAAACCTTGGAAAAGACCAATTGGTCAAAGTCCTAATGGTCTGGAATTTATATCAAATCTCGTCCAGGGACTTTTTAGGCATTGTTCGTGCCTAAGAATGGTTCCAACAACTATGATATTTCAAATTTTCAACTGTTAGATGCTACCTGCTGGATCGTACAAGAGTTGTTGACCTCCAGAAAAATCTTGTGGACAAAATTCAAGATGTGAGAGAGAACAACTCAATCTCGTGAAACAGCTTCTATAGGCCTATGTCACGTCTGGTACTTCTTCCAATAGCTAGAATAATTTAAGTATTCAAAATTTTGATCGTTGGTTGCTTCTTGAAGGATTGTCCTAGAGTATGTTGCACTCTAAAACAATTAGATCGTCGAAAGCTTTGATGATGATGGTTTTGTGGTTGTTTGGCTAAAATCCACTCAACAGGGTATTTCACGCTTGGAATGTATATTACGCCTAGAAATCCTTCAAACTTGCAAACTGTAGTAGGGCTCCACCAAAGGTATGGTCGTCCAACCCTTATGAACTTCTTGGAAGGGATGAATCGAACAAAACCTTGCTATGGAGGGAGTGGTGATGCTTCTTATACAAAAACTCACTTTCAACAATGAAGAAACCTGTAAAAAGTTAAAATGATGAAAAGATGACGGAAGAAGAAAACGACTTTTAACCCATGGGGAAGGGAGTGGCCTCTACCACCAACATTAAATTAGGTGGGAGCCTAGACTCATTCTAGGGTTTTAGGTATTCTTCAACCTACGACAAGAGCAAGAACGAGAACAAGAACAAGAAGAAAGCCCAAAACGTGAGAAACTTTCTTTCTTTTTATTCAAATATTGCATAAAATCTTTTGGCTGGTCGTGGGCTCTATAAATAAAGTCTCACAGCCAGGGCTTCGTTACAAAAATAGAAGTCAGACAAAACTAACCCCTCTCTACTACTCTAATGACTAAAATAACCCTAAACTGCGAAAATAACAAAAATACCCCTACATAACACCTATAGACTAAAATACCCTCACTACATGTGACATAAAATAAAAAAGAACATATAAAATAAAAAAATGACCCTAATGGAACTATAGCATGGTCATATCCCTCCTGCATCTCTTTTGATAGACTTTGAACTCTCTTCTGGACTCGATGTCCTCATCAACCCTCCCCTCTTGGGAAAGAATCACCTTTGATGCTAAACGACTACGATACTGCTCCAGAATGTTATGATCAAGACATTGTAACTCGCTCTTAGTCAGCCATGTATTGTCAATATTTGGTCGACTTTTCCACTTGACGAGGTACCTCTGATAACCTCCTCGTCTAGTGGAAATAATCTGGTCATTCACAATGGCCTCAATCTCCTCTCTACAAGTATTGACTGGTGGCAATGGTGGCATAGGCTATAGAGATTGAGGGCCTAATGTCAGTGGTTTTGGAAAAGGCTCAAAGTCTGATGTGGAATGGCCATGGTAAGGTACAAGGTCCTCTATATTAAAAGTAGAGTTAATCCCTAAATCAATTGGAATATCCAAAACATATGCATTAGGTCCAATTTTGTAAGGTTCCGAACTCCTCGCATGCAATTTTTGCGTGAACTCAGGTGGGTATTGCTTAGAGTGGAAACGAACCATAACTAAATCATCAACCTGAAACTCGCGATGTGAACGATGTAAATCAGCCGATTGTTTATATTTCTCATTACTTATAGAAATTATATGCTTAATCTCCAGGTGTAATGCATGCATATGTGATACAAATGCAAATGTAGACTTAGATGGACGTTGGGATGCAAACATAAGAATAAGGTTTATAGGAGCCCTGGACTATAATTTGTGACTATCTCAAATGGACTCATGCCAGTTGTCCTATTGACCAAATTATTATATGCAAACTCAACAGTAGACAAAGACTATATCCCATACTCTTAAGATTCTCACCGACCAGACAATGAAGTAATGTTCCTAGACTTCTGTTCACCACCTCAATTTACCCATTTGTCTGAAGGTGGTAAGCAGAAGAGAATTGTAGCTTGGTATCCATCATCTTCCATAATGTTTTCTAGAAATAGCTGACAAACTTGACATTATGCTTAGACCACTATGAACTTAAGCACCCTACATAAACGAACTACTTCATCAAAGAATAGACGAGCGACCCTGGAGGCATCCAAAGTCTTGGCACATGGTATAAAGTGAACCATTTTGAAAAAACGATCTACTACAACCATCACAGAATCGTACTGTCTTAGGGAATGAGGAAGGCCTAACATGAAGTCCATGCTCTGATACCAAAATTGATGCAGGATAAAAGCTCTGATACCAAAATTGATGCAGGATATAAGCTCTGATACTAAAATTGATGCAGTACTAGGGAAAAGATACAATCTAATGCAGTACAAGGGAGAAAATACCAAAAATTGATATAGAATAATTCCAAAGCCCTCAAATAATGGTTAGATTTAAAGTGTATAAGCAAAAGTTTTCAAGAATTGAATTTAGTATTTCAAGTAACCATAAAAATAAGAGAAAATTGATAATAGAATCACATAAATATATTTTAGAAGAATATAGAATAAAAAGAAGAATAAACGAAGGAAAAATACCTAAAAAGGATATTTTTGTAATTTTGGACATAAAATCCAAAAATTACCAAAATACCCCTCTAACACGTCAGAAAATTCTGAAAATTTTATAGTTGTTTCTAACGTGTGACAAAGTTCTACAGTTAAAATTTCATGAAATTCTGATAAGATTTGATGAGTTAAATAAAATAATTTCTAAAAAAAGTAAAGGTGCTTTAATGGAGATTTCAAGAAAATGAACAAGAAGAAGAAAGAAGAATATGACAAAAAGAATAAGAATAGAGTACTATAGAAAAAAAGATAAAGTTAGGAAGAAACTAAAAAAGAGAAAAAAAATGGAGATTTACCTTGAAAGAAAGAGGAAGCTTGGGCTACACCTATGGAAGAAGAAGAGAGATGAGAGACAACAATCCTTGGAGAATGAGAACATAGCTACAACTACACCTTTGGAATACTCAAATCTTCAAAACAATTCTTTATTCTTTACTATCAAATTATGGGGGAGGGGTTGCCTTTAAATAAGCTTACAACCTTAAGCAATTGGAAACTTGCCAAAATTAGAAAATTCCTAAAATCCTAAACTTGCTAGCCAAGTTTTTTAAAAACATAAAACTTTATAAAAACTTATTTTCCTAAAAATTAAAAGTCAAAACTTCATAAAAAAACACTATTCTCGTTTTTAGTGACCACCTTTTAGTAATTTGGTCATAACTTTCCCAAATCACATCGGATTTGCGCAATCTTGGTCTCATTTAAAAGGTAACTGAATAACTTATCTAATTACACCAAAATCAGCCAAAAAGTCAAGTTTTAGCCATAGAAAAATTAGGTCTAAAGTGAAAAACGGGATAACAACTAAAAACCCAAAAAAAAAGTAAACTAACCATGGCACTATTGACCTTATTACAAAATTAACCCCCCAAAATAATTCTAATAAACCTCACATAACATGTACATCCAAAACGTGCCCTCTTATGTGGGGGTATATACACAAGTCTTGCTTGATTGTCCGCATCATTCTCTCAGAGTGGGAAGAATTTCGACCTCGAATTTGAATCAATCACCATCCTTCATAGCTTGGTAATATGTCAGGAGTCCACAATAAAGGTGATAGATGTGGTGGAGGTCCTAGAATTGATGAATCACATGTACCTTTTAGATTAGATGGTTGCTTGGACATGGATCTTAATTTGGTCCACTTCCGGGCTTTTGCTTTAATTGGAATCTTCTTGGATTTTGATAAAGTCTAGTTTTTAGTGATGATCTGCAACATGGTAGGAGGAGGAGGTCTAAGTATAGAGTCTTTGCAAGAATTCTTTTGCCTTGATCTTTTCTTTTTTTCGGCTTTTGACTTTTTCTGCTGAATATGAACTAGCACGACAATCTCAGGAGTTAGTGTAGTAATGAAGATGGGTTGAATCTCACTCTAAACTAGACTTGAAACATCATCATCAGGTGGCTAGTCACAAACTTGGACAACAATGAGACATGCACTCTCGATTATGACTGGCTCACCAATCAATTCATCATCTACACCATTATCATCAAGAAGAGGACATGCATGCATATCTTTCTCCTTCAATTCCTGATCTTTCCGCTCTTGAACTTCATTCTTAACGTACTTCTCTTGAAGCTTGATCAAATCATTTTTAATTTCTTTAATAAGACGGTTAAAATCCCTCTTGCGGTCATATATCATACGCTCCATATTCTTGAGGACAAACTCTTTCAACTGTGTGGATAGAAGACGATGTTGTCACTTAAGAGTCAAAAGCACATTTCGGTCCTATTTGTATCCATGCCCTGCCCTCCACTCTAACTCTTTGAAATCCGCCAATACATATTTCATTTCTTTCTTGACATCCGCTTTAGAACAAAAATTCGACCACAAATTAAACTCTTCTACCTCATCCATGCTCTCAAAATCCAATTTGATGTAGCACAACAACCAAGGAGAGAATTGGTTTTATGCAGAAATTTTAGAAAAGAAGAAACAAAAAAGAAAGAGAGAAAAAAGAAGAAAGAAGAGCAATAGAGAAAAGGAAAGAAAAGCTTAAGGATGTAAGAGATTGGGATCAACTCAATTTAGGGTATGCCCTAAAATTATTTAGAAGCCTTGGAATATGCCCTAAATTAATTGAGGGTGTTTTAAAAGAATCCTAAAATAAAATAGCATCCAAACACTATGAATTTTGGAATTAAAGGTTTGTGTTAGAAAGGATCCCAACTAATAGGAATTAATTGAAAATATGGCTTTGATACCAAATCTGATGCAGCATAAAGGAGAAGATACCAAAAATTGATGTATAATAATTCCAAAGCCCTCAAATAATGGTTAGATTTAAAGTACGGAAGCAAAAGTTTTCAAGAATTGAACTTAGTATTCAAGTAACCATAACAATAAGATAAAATTGATAATAGAATCACAGAAATAGAGTTTAAAAGAATATAGAATGAAAATAAGAAGAAAAGAAGGAAAAATACCAAAAAATGGTATTTTTATAATTTTGGACATAAAATCCAAAAATTACCAAAATATCCCTCTGATGAGTCAGAAAATTCTGAAAATTTTATGGTCGTTTTTTGACATGTGACAGGATTCTACAATTAAAATTTCATGAAATTTTGATAAGATTTGATGGACCAAATCAAAGAATTTCAGAAAAAGCGAAGGTGCTTTAATAAAGATTTCAAGAGAAGGAAGAAGAAAAAGAAAAAGAAAAAGAAGAAGAAAGAACAATATGATAGAAAGAATGAGAAGAGAGTAGTATAGAAAGAAAGATAAAGTTAGGAAAAAACTAAAAGAGAAAAATAAATAATGGAGATTTATCTTGAACGAAAGAGGGAGCTTGTAGCTACACCTATGGAAGAAGAAGAGAGAGGGGAGCCATAAGTGGCATCAACCCTTGGAGAAGGAGAACATGGCTACAACCACACCTTGGGAACACCCAAATCTTCAAAAAACTTATTTATTCTTCACTATCAAATTATAGGGGAGGAGTTGCCTTTAAATAAGCTTACAACTTTAAGCAATTAGAAACTTGCCAAAATTAAAAACTTACTAAAATCCTAAACTTGCTAGCCAAGTTTTTTAAGAAACATAAAACTTTTTAAAAACTTATTTTCCTAAAAGTTCAAACTTCAGACTTCTAAAAACACTATTTCCGATTTTAGTGACCACACCACCCCTTAGTAATTTGATCATAACTTTCTTAAAGCACCTCGGATTTATGCAATTTTGGTCTCATTAGAAAGGTAACTGAATAACCTATCTAATTACATCAAAATCAAGCCAAAAAGTCAAGTTTTAACCTTTAAAAAAGTGGGTTAAACATAAAAAATAGAATTACTCTAAAAAATCAAACTTTGGCACTATTGGCCTTATTACATGGACACATAAAATGTTGTACCCCCCCTTAAAATACCCTA
>JAOXJP010178628.1:0-12509 GCA_025762735.1 Platanus orientalis
GCCCACCGGGCTGAGGTTGAGGAGGTAACCATATTACCAATTGTTTAGTTATGTTTTTCTTTAGTTTGACTTTTAAAGTTTTTGACATGTGCATTTGGTCGTGCAGTTACAACGGCAGATCCCCATTCCAAGGGACATGGGAGGTGTTGATGGAGACACCGAGATGCCTCATACCGAGCCCAAGGTTGAGCAGCTTGAGAGAGAGTAGCCTAAAGAGGAGCCTGAGATAGGCAAAGAGCAGGCTCCTGGAGAGCTCGAGATCGGTGTAGAGTCCGAAGTACAGTTGCTTTGATGCCTAGTGGGGTGGTGCAGGTGGCACCCCTGCAGGTTGATGACAGTCCTAGACCTAGGCATGGTTTGACTGAGCCTCCCCTGGTGTCCACACCATGTATTTTCCTACTCCTGGAATTTACAACATATGTATTTATAATCTCCCCCTATGGGAATTCCATGACAAAACCTAAAATACATGGATGAGTACAATGTGTAAAAAATAAAAATACAGGATCTATAAATTTGTGCCACCATAATGTCTTTATTGTGAAGGCTTTGGCACTCCTCCTTAGAGAAAGCTTGGAATCTTTACCTATTTGCTCTTTTCTCCATACCATGTGCAAGGCATGATAACCTGAAACACATTTGATGCACATACCTTTCTCAACCCAATATTAGCACAGTCAAATGTGAAATAGAGATACACACACAAACAGACATATGATAGAGTATGATCATGATAAGAGAATGATATGCCTTGCAAAGAGCAAGACTACAAAGTGAACAATTTTGTGCAAAGTGAATATGAAATATGAACAATGAACACAAATTTATTAATTCATTAATTTTTAATATTCTTTGTTCACTTCTTTTTTCCTTTTGAGTAATCAAATTTTGAGATTTTAGTTGATGTTCAAATACTCAAATTAATTGGATTTTCCCCCTAAATCCAATACCCTTGAACTACTTTCCCCTATTTTTGTGGAATACTTCTCCCCCCTTTCTTCATGGAAAAAGGTAGGGATGACAAGAAACATAACAAGTATCACAAATAAATGTGCACAGAGATACAAGTACCACAAAAGAGAAAGTCATATATATTGATATTGATTAAGAGTACATGAGTTGGGGACCATGTCCTAGTACATAGTAACGCAAAAGAAAGAAACCCTATACATGTATATCTATGTATAACAGAAAAACTACACTAGAGACATCTCTAACAAGGTCAGGTCATTGCATCATCACCACCATGATCGCTTGCCTCGACCTCAGTGTCACTATGCAGCTTCAAGGGCACAGTCAGAGGAATGCGAGCCTATGGATCCTAGCATTGCTCGATACTTGCCAATTGCTCCTCCATCGAGTTCAGCTTGTCTAGAAACTTTTCCATGTTGCGGATCATCTATGACATCCATAGATGGAGGGAGTAAAGTGGATCACCCTCGCATGGCAAGGTGGGCATGAAGGGATCTGTAACTAGAACTTGTTGAGGGGCCTAGAGCATCTCTGGCTACCATGGGAGCTGGAGGGGCCTCTAGGGAAAGAGAGAACTCCTGATGGTCACCACCTCCTTGTGGTGCACCTGATAGTGCCTCGACTTATGCTATTAGTGCTGGTGTTGTTGCAGCAACACCCGTGCCATGCAGCTTGCGAGTGTGCACCATCAGAGTGACAGAAGTCTGATCAATTTGGATGCCCTGCTTGAGGACTAATGCGTCCTCAGGAAATCTCATAGTGCAGGATGCTAGAAGGATAGTGATCATTACGCCGTAGAGAAGACTAGACTTGACAGTCGCATGAACCGCCTTGGTCAACATGGTGTGGCATATGATGGCCGGAACATCTACATCCTATTGGTTCAGCAAAGCATATATTGGCAAAACTATATTATCCAATATCTCATTGTCATGGGTGGTAGGCAGTAGGTTGTTGGATAGAATAAGTTCAGCAACCTCACAAGCATGTTATACTCAATTGACAGCTTTCCGAACCAGTGTGGGTGTAGATAACCCATAAGTGTTGCGATTTCCCTCTTATTGAGGGACGTGGAAGGATATGGGACCAACATTCCTGCAGGGCATCGATGTCTAGGGTGGTAGCAATGAAGTATGGATCTACCTATATGTCGACTCCATGCACGAATGTCTCGAACGTTAAGGTCATCTAATTGGAGTTGTGGACATTTGCATAGAAGAGGCGACCACCTCAACTTAGACTACATTGTTGAACAACATAATGTCCTGCCATCCGCCATCTAGAGGAGTATGTGGAAGAAGTTCATCCTCAAGTATGGATTTTTTGATAAGTCGTTCGGCAAACATGAGCCTCTTAGAGAAACACTTCTCATAGTTCTCTGCACTTTTTTCATACAAAAATCTCATGGTATCAAAACAGGTTTTTTTTTTTTGTCTTTCTTCATG
The DNA here is from genome assembly GCA_025762735.1 of Platanus orientalis. Taxonomy (NCBI): domain Eukaryota; kingdom Viridiplantae; phylum Streptophyta; class Magnoliopsida; order Proteales; family Platanaceae; genus Platanus; species Platanus orientalis. The sequence goes on from JAOXJP010178628.1 coordinate 2,418, forward strand.
CAAGGCGCCATGGATTCTTCAAAATTATGAGAAGTGAGGCAATGGAATGGTAGGGTTCTCCTTGAACACTTGAAGAAATGGTTTCATGTGAATTTGTGAAGAGAAACCCCATTTAAAAGCTATGGTGATGTTTCGTATTTCTCTCGCACCGCCCAGTTGGAGCACTCCATTTATGTTGGAGCATTCCAACCCCTTTAGAGCACTCCAACTGTCCTATTTCAGGAGAAACTAGGATAGGGAGTTGGGCACCCTTTGAGCATCCCATAGACTTGTCTCCAAGCTATGGTTCTATGCACAATTGTGTTCTTTAGAACATGCATATACCCTTGTGCATAGATGTGGTATCCAGGCCTTCAATTTATTGAATCGAGCGCATACCAATTGAACCACAGAGGTATTTGAACCTCTTTGAGTCCAATGCCTTTATGAGGATATCTGTAAGCTAATCCTCAGTCTTAACATACTATAGGGATAAGAACTTTTCCTCCACCAAATTACAAATGAAGTGATGGAAAATATCAACGTTATTTGTCTTAGAGTGTTGTATTGGATTCTTAGAAATTTGGATCGCAGTGGAGTTGTTGATGAATAGATTCATCGTGTCTTGCAACAAATAATAATCTTTAAGCATCTACTTCATCCATAGCAATTGTGTGCATCCACTTCCAATGACAATGTACTCTTCCTTGGAAATTGACAAAGATATAAAATTTTGTTTGTGACTCTGCCACGAGACAAGATAGGTACCTATGTAAAAGCATCCACTACTTATGCTTTTATGATCATCAAAATTACCAGCCCAATCTGCATCTCAAAATCTAACAACAACTGGAGTGGTATCAAATGGATACCAAATGCCAAAGTCAACAGTCCCATGGACATATCATATGACTCTCTTAGTTGCCTTCAGATCAAACTCTTTAGGTGTAGCTAATAACAAGAACATGCTCCAACACTAAAGGCAATGTCTAGTTTGTTTGTAGTCAAATACAGCAGACAACCTATAATACTCTTGTAATAAGTAGGATCAATATTGACACCGTTAGGATTCTTTGTGATTTTCTCAGTTGTGCTTATTGGAGTATTAGCAGGTTTGGAATCACTAAGTCCAAACTTTGAGACTAGATGCTTAGAAATTTGAATTGATTTAGAAATATCCCATATGATGTTTTCTGCATCTATAATCCTAGGAAGAATTGTAATTCTCCCTCCATACTCATTTCAAACTCGGATTTCATCATATGAGAGAATCCATGAGAGAACTCCTCATAAGTAGACCCAAAATTATGTCATCCACTTATGTTTATGCGATGAATATATGACCATCTTCCTTTTTGACAAAGATAATTTTGTCTACACTCACCTATCAAAGTGATGATCCATTAAGAACCTATTTAGTCTCTCATACTAGGCTCTAAGGGCTTGCTTCAGTCTATACAATGTCTTCTTCAATCTATATATGTAGTATGGCAAATAAGGATCCATGAATTCCTCAAGCTACTCTATGTATACTTTTTCTTGAAGTACACCATTTAGGAAGGAATATTTTATGTCCATTTGATATAATTTGAACTTCAAGTAGTATGCAATGGATAGTAAAATTTGGATAGACACTAGCCTAGCTACATGAGCAAATGTCTCCTCAAAGTTTATGCCCTCTATTTAAGCATATCCTTTGGCTACAAGTATAGCCTTTTCCTCATCACCATTCCATGTTCGTCATGTTTGTTTTTAAATATCCATTTTTGTTCTAATTATGTTCTTGTCAGAGGGTCTCTCACTTAAGAACCATACACCATTTCTCTTGAATTGGTTGAGCTCCTCTTGCATGGTATTGATCCAATCAGGATCATTTAAAGCCTCTTTCACTTTCTTGGGTTCTATCTTGGAGGTGAAACAAAGATGACTTAAGATATTTTTTATTTTCCTTCTTGTTTACACTCCATCTTAAGGATTACCTAAGATGTCACTTGGTGTGAGTCCTTTTGTAATCATTTTCTTCTTAGGATGAGATTGGGCTTCTTCATCCTTGAAGCTTTGTTGTGATGAGACTTCTTGATCTTTTTAAGATCGTTCAATCTCTATGCAAGATGAGCTCTTTAGCTCATTGTCTAAGAATACAATGGGTATTTATACTTGTGTTGTAACACTCTCAAGATCATCAATAGCTACATTGATCGACTTTTCCATCGTGAGAGTCCTTTTTTTGAACACTCGGTAAGCTCTACTATTTGTAGAGTACCCTAGGAAGATAGTTTCATTTCTTTTCTTATCAAATTTTCCTAAGTGTTCTCTGTCCCTTAGAATGTAGCATGAGCTACCAAACACCTTGAAGTATTTGACAATAGGCTTCTTTTCCTTTCAGATTTCATAGGTTGTTTTGTCAGTTCTGGGTTTACTATAGACGTGGTTCGAGACATGACATGCGGTGTTTACCTCTTTAGACCAAAACCTCTTGGCAAGATCTTTGCTTGTGATCCTAGAAATTTTAATTGCTAGCAAAGTCTTATTTTTCCTTTCAATAACTCTATTTTGTTGTGGAGTCTTTGGTGCTAAAAATTTATGCTTAATTCCCATCTCATCACACCAATTTGAGAACTTGTAGTTCTCAAATTCTCTTCCATAGTCGCTTTGAATGAGCTTAATGGGGAGGTCCTTTTCAACTTTATTTTTTTTACAAATGTTCAAGAATTCATTGAAGGCCTGGGATTTTTCTCTTAGGAATGCTACCGAAGTGAATTGTGAAAAATCATCCACCACTACCATGAAGTACTTCTTACCTCCTAGAGTCTTTGTTCTGATTAAACCAGCCAAGTCCATATGGAGAAGTTCTAGAGGCCCAAATGTTCTTATTTGGTTTGTCTTCTTATATGGGACTCTAGTTTGGTTTCCCATTTGACAACCTTTGCATATAGGATTGTCAACTTGGGTTAATCTAGGAAAGCCTTCAACTATTTCTCTTTTTGCTTAGCCTAGATAGGTCTTTAAAGTTGATATGACCTAACCTTTGATGCCAAAGATTAGTCTTATCCTTTTGAGATAAAAAAAACAAGCCCCCAACTCTTACTTGTTGGGTCCTATGACATAGCAATTGTCACTTGTCTTTAGTCCTTTGACAAGAATTTTATCATTTTCCTTATCCTTAATCTCACATCCATCCTTCATAAAGTGCACACCATAGCCTTTATCACATATTTGGATTATGCTAATTAGGTTGTGCTTTAGGCCTTGCACAAATAGGACATTGGTGAGTGTGGGAATACCGGGGACCTCTATGTTTTCCTTGTCAATAATCTTGGCAATGTTTCCATCATCAAAAGTAGCACTCCCACCTTGAGTTTCCTCAAGATTGATAAAAATTACCTATTTCTGGTCATGTGTCTAGAGCACCCACTATCAAGGTACCACCTTGATGTGCTCTCAGCTCTTTGGGCCATATAGATGACTAAGCATTTGAGCTCATCCTCCCAAACACATACTTTCTAAAGATTTTTCTTTTTTATATTTTGTTGTGGGCTATATGCTTCTTCTTTTAAAGGTTTCTGTTTTCAATATTTTGAAAATTGTTCCTTTTGTTGACATTTTCCCATTATGTGTTTTTCTTGAAGTTTGATATTTTTGCGATTTAATGTCATTCATCATTTTTCTACAATCATGTTTCATGTGTCCTTCTAGACTCCTCACCATTTATTACCTTGGAAACTAGACTTTGAGACCTTTCCAATGATATATAATTCACTCACTAATTCTTTCTACATATTCAATGGTGTGTCTTTAATGTTACCACATTCTACAGGCTTGACCATACTAGTAAGCATAAACACCTGGTAAGAAAATTATCAAAACTTCCTCTAGGAAACTTCTATTTGCTCACCGCTTGTGGCATTGGAAAGTAGACTTCAAAATATTCCTAATGGTATATAGTTTTCTATCTAATTCATTTGGAGTTGCTAGATGTTTAACTTTGAAGTTACACTAAATCTGTTATCTAGGATAGCTTCAGTACTTGTCAAGTCCTTGACTTGTTTTATCTTCTTTTCCCTTCTATGTTTAATTCAAATTTCTTATTCACCTCTATGTGTCAAAATATTACTAGTAAACTAAAAATTTGCAACACTCATGAGGCCAAGACAATTTCATCAACATTATGCATCAATGAACCTAATATGTGCATGTAAACATATGTGGGGTGTTACATAGTAGGCTTTCTATTGAATGAGTAAGAGTAGCAAGCTATCTTAGACTCCAACAACCCACACCTAGGTTTATGGCCTAACCAATAACATAAAATATGGGTTATTTGAGATTGTTTAGGTTTTACAGGGTAGGGTCAAAGAGGTCTCGGCAACAAGGATTTACAAGGGATTTAAATATCTGGTTATGGAAAGTTGTTACAGTAGGATTTCTTCCATGAATCAGACCATAAGAATAGAGGACTGATATAGAGGTAAAATATTTATAGTATGCATGGTTTATAATAGGAAGATTAGAATTTTAAAGGCATGTTAGGTAGTGTTTGCAGTTCAAGTTTAAGGATTGGATTTAAAGAGGCTTGCAGGGGATGAAGTTTAAGTAGGGACTACAGAAATAGAGTCTATACTAGATCAGAAACATGTAAAAGAGAAAAGGTTTATGTGTTAAGAACACAACTATTGAATATGGGTTCGTAATGGAAAATCTACAATAGCTTTTGGGTGGTTTCTAACCTAACCATAAGGTTAAAATTCAAAGGAAAATTCTATAGGGTTAGAAGAAGATATTAGAGAATGGGGTTTCAGGTTTAAACCATGACAAAGGTTTGGGTTTTGGAATTGCAAAGAGAAGGAAGAAGTAAAGAAGAAAGAAGATGGAAGAAGAAGAAGAAGAAGAAGATGAGGAATGTTGTACTTGTCTTCTGCCAAAAAGATTACCTAGGACTCCTCAACTAGGGCACCTTTTTTGGGTTTCATAAAGCTCCATACGCGAGTAACCCAAAGTTTTGTTTGATTCTTCATTGATTTCCAATAAGGGTTAACGCATGAGATCCTTAGGGTAGAAGGGTTATCGTTAAACCTTCCTCCCTTTCTAAACTCAATTCACGATCCTCCCTTTCTAATAACATAAGAAAATCCACCTCTTATGTTCTAGGCAACATAAAACACAATAAAATGACTAAAAATAACAAAAACAATTTAGGAAAAACACTAATAACTCTCCATGTGGTAACCTACCATGACACCAACAAATAACGCTCCATGCGGGCCCCATGTGACCGATGTAAGTGGGCCCCACACAGTTACTCTAGTCAAATCAAATCCTAAGGCTCCTCCTATGTTGGTACACCTTAAAGGGGGTGTAATGATTCCTGATGTATGCATTAATTCCTCATGTCTAAGAAGAATTTGCCTATGGCAAAACACAACTGCAATATCTCTCTAGCAAATCTGGGTCCAATCTCTAAAGATCCTCTTGTGTCAACCACGTACTCTACGTCTCGAGTCGGTCCTTCCACTTGACAAGGTACTTCTGATAGCCTCCTTATCAAGTGAAAACTATATGCTCATCTAGTATCCTTGATCACCCCTGTATGTGTCCCAAAGGTGGTAATGGTGGAGTCGACTGGTTTGAGAATGGAACAAGGGTAGTAGATGGGCTGTGATAAGGCATAAGGTCCTCAATATTAAATGTGGAGTTGATTCCTAAATCTAAGAGTAGGTCAAGACATATGCATTTGGTCCAACCCAATTTAACACTTTATAAGGTTTAGAACTATGGGCATGTAGTTTCTTCCCAATTCTAGGCTAGAACTGCCCAAATCTAAGTTGAACCATAACAAAATCTCCCTCTTGAAACTTGTGGTGGACACTATGTGAATCAGTCAATTATTTATACCTTTCATTGCTCATTGTAATCATCCTTTTGATCTCATCATACAAAGAATGTATATAATGTACAAATGCAAATGTAGATTCAAAAGGCCTATGTGTGTAGCTAACATGGGTAAGAGATCTATAGGTGCCCTAGGCTTATAACTAGTGATTATCTCAAAAGGGTTCATGCCTGTTGTCCAATTAATGAATTTTTTATATGTAAACTCAGCTACTGATAGTACATTGTTCCACAACCTAAGGTGATCAACCACCAAGCAACGCAAAAGACTACCTAAACTCGTATTAACAACTTTTGTCTGGCCATTAGTTTGAGGGTGGTAGGCAGATGAAAACTGGAGTTGAGAACCCGACATCCTCCATAGTGTCTTCTAAAAGTAACTAACAAACTTAACATCTTGGTTAAACACTATAGATTTAGGAACTCCATGAAGTCAAACAACCCCATCAAAGAATAATTTAGCAATCTTAGATGCATATGAGGTTTTCAAGAAAGGTATGAAATGTGTCATTTAAAAAAAATGGTCCACCACCACAAAAATGGAATTGTGCTACCTAGGGATCCTAGGTAGACCTAAAAAGAAATCTATACTCATATCCTACCAAGTTATGTAAGGAACTGACAAAGGAGTATATAGTCATGTAGCTTTCTTCCTTTGCTTTTCCAGTTGACAAGTATGACATTGCTTCACTATCTTAGCCACATCTCTCTTGAAACTTGGCCAATAAAATCTATCATCCACAAGAGCAATGGTCTTGTCTCTGCCAAAGTGATTGACACTACCTCCTACATGTAATTCTCAAATAAGAAAATCACACACCAAGTTTTAGGGAATACAAAGGCGAGTACCTCAGAAAAGATATTCATCCTGCAATATAAACTTCTGGTAACTCCTCGACAGGTCACTTAATAAAGAATCATACTCCTCCATGAAATATGGGCATGTCTCATAATCGTCTTTAATTTTCTCAAACCCAGTCACCATGATGCTCATTGGTTACAGTAATGCTATTTTATAGCTTAGAGCATTCGTAAGCTTGTTTTCTACCCTAGCTTTATGCTTGAGCACAAAAGTGTACTCTTAAAGGAATCCAACCCACTTTACATGTCTTGGGTTGAGTTTCTTTTGGAAGCTAAGGTACCTTAAAGCCCCACAGTTGGAAAATAACACAAATTCTTGCAATAGTAACTATTGTCTTCAATATCTTAAAACATGTACAACCGTATAGAATTCCTTATCATAGGTAGAGTATTTCTTCTTGGTCTCATTTAATTTCTCACTAAAATAAGCCACAGGATGCCCCTCTTGACTCAATACTTCCCCTATTCTGACATCGGACGCACCACACACCACCTCAAAGACTTTGGATAAGTCTGGTAAGCACATGATACATAGACTTGATCTCCTTAAAAACCTCTGATGCTGAGTTAGTCTAGAAAAACTCCCCTTTCCAAATACAATTAGTAATAGGGGCCATCACTGTACTAAACACTCAAATGAACTACCTATAAAAGGTAGCTAGACCATGAAAACTACATACCTCATGAATATTCTTAGGTTCTAGCCACTCAACTATATCTCAGACCTTCTTAGGATTTGGGACATCTCCTCAACTGATACTACAAACCTTAAGAAGACAACTACTGAAGAAAAGAATAAACACTTCTTTAGATTTTCATATCAATTCTCTTTCCTGAGAATTTCACAGACCTTCCTCAAGTGGTTCAGGTGTTGTTCCTTATTGTGGCTATAAATCAAAATGTCATTAAAATATACAATAAGGAACTTTCCAATAAATGGTCTCAACACATGTTTCAATACCCTCATAAAAGTACATGGAGCATTGGAAAGTCCAAAGGGCATGACAATACACTCATAGAGCACATATTTGTCTTAAAGATGGTCTTCCACTAATCCCCTAAGTGTATGAATTTGATGGTTACCACTTTTAAGATTTATCTTTGAAAAGATAGTGGAACCCACCATCATATATAGCATGTCATCTAACCTAGGAATGGGAAACCTATATTGCACCATGATCTTATTGACAGCCCTTTTATCCACACACATCCTCCAAGATCCATCCTTTTTAGGTGTGAGAAGTGCAGGCACGACACATAGGCTCATGACCTCCCTAATGAATCCTTTTCTCATAAGCTCATCAACTTGTTTCTTTAATTCCACATGTTCTACAATATTCATTCGGTAGTGAGGAATATTTGGTAAAGTCTCTTTAGGAACCAAGTCTATTGCATGTTGGATGTCACGCATGGGTAGGAGTCCATCAAGTAAATCCTTTGGAGACATGTCCTAAAACTCCCTCAAGACTGAATCCACCTTAGGAGGACATTTAGAAGTAGATTCAAGAGTAACTTCTTTAGTCACCAAAGAAAAAATAGTGGCTTCCTCCTTAACTTCTTGCTTAAATTCCTTTAATCCAATGACATGAAGGGCTTTTGTTTTAGTTTCTTAACACTCTTTCCCTTATCCTTACTCTTATTCTCAGAGTTTGTCTTTGATGGGAGGGAAACCAATTTGATCTTCTTTCCCTAGAAAATAAATGGACACATGTTTGAGTGACCACACAGTGTTACATCCATGTCATATAGCCAAGGTCGGCCAAGGATGATGTGGCCTACATTCATAGGCACAACATCACACCATAGGGTGTCCTTATATGAAAAAAACTCTATAGGGACTTGACACCTATGGACACATGAATTGAGGATGTGTTCACCCAAATCAGTCTGTAGGGCTCAGGATAGGAATTGGTGAGAGTCGTAGATGTTTCACATTCTCAGTGAACACCACATTGGTTTAACTCTGCTATTGATGACGACTTTGTAATTCTTCTCACCACACTTAGCGTAGGTTTTAAAGATGGATGTCCTACTCCAGTCATCCTCTGGCTTCTGTTGTGAAGGTTAAAGGTAATGGAGGCCTAGGTTTTAGAGATTTTCATGTTTTCAATCTTGCTTTCATAGCAATGCATTGTTGTATTTTAAAAAGATTCAAAATATGACAGGCTCGAATGATCAAACTTGAGTTCGAGCACTCGAACTAGCTCAAGCAATAAAAATAAAGTTCGATCACTCATGCTAAGATAGAACAGAAAACCCGAATAGGCAAGAAACTTTGAGTGATTGAAAATTATTTTGATTGAACGAATCATTATAATGGTAAAATTCTTTGCAAACTTGGAGATCAGTTAATTAGGTTTCATGCAGAGACTCAAGATGCATCCATAGACATTTGTTTGTGGCTTTTCACAACGAAAGGGTGTCTAAATGTCTATAGACTCATCTACAAAGTGACTTTTCACATATTTAAATATAGGGCAAGGTTTTCATGTAAAAGACACTGAAAAACTCTATATCTCTCCTCACTCTTGTTTTCTACTATAAATCGCTTATGTTGTTCTACTACCGAGATCAATAGTTCTTGAGTTGTATTTAGTCAGATTTGAACCACATTTATTGTCATTTGCTGGAGGACTTCTCAGACTATGCAAGTTAGAGAAGCATGTGTCATTGAATCTTGGGACGGTCGTCTACTATACCCTACCACACCGATTAAAGGGAGGTGAATACCATTTAGGACAGTGTCTTTAGACACACCTCGTCACTAAACTGATAAGTTCTTTCTAATTTTTTATTTTAAGAGTTTTATTTGAATTATTTAATACTCTGCATTAGATTAGAATAATTCTCTGCAATAATTCTTTTAAGATTATTCTATCATTTATCTATTTTATTTGTAAATTTAATTACTATAAATTAATTTCCTATAATTTTTTAACAACAATCTAAACGGTATTAGTTGTTAGAAAAATTATGAATGTTTTCTAGTTCCTATTAAGAAGAAGATAGAACCATTCAATGGTTCTCATTTCAAAAGATGGGAAGAGGGAGTTCTCTTCTTACTTAAAATGGCAAGAGTTGCCTTGTTCTAGTAGAGGAAAAACTTGAAGATAATTAGGAACAATATGAGCCCACAAGATCCCATTTTGGTTAAGTTTGGGAAAAGACAAATAAAATCTGCAAATTGCATGAACAATACTTTATATGATGTTTACTATAAATTTGGGACTGTGGCTGAAATTTGGAACAATCTAATCAAGAAATATATTATAGAAAACACAAGAGTAAAGAAATACATAATAGGTAAATTCTTGGATTTCAAGATCATGGAAGAAAAATTTGTGACTTCTCAATTAGATGATT
>JAOXJP010178649.1:0-12509 GCA_025762735.1 Platanus orientalis
ACACTCCTGGACAATTAACACAGGGAACTAGGTACAAAGCTCAGGAGAATACTTGTGTCTATGAGAGGATTTGAACTTGCAACCTAAAACCTGCTTTGATACCATCTTAAATAAATCAATTAACCGTCTCTCTTAAAACCCTAAAGTTATAGGAGAGGGATGAGTTAATGTATTTATTATATTTCAAGAGAGAGAGGGAGAGGTCCAAAACATTGTTGCAAAAGCATGAATGAATCATCTTATATCTTCTTGTGAAGAATCTAGGGAGGTGTTACTCATTCATCAATCAAGTTGTTGCGTTATCTCCAAACATGAAAATAAATAAATAATTAAATAAAGAACTAGTTGTCCCATTGGAATATAATACTTTTTGAGACTATTCTTGTCGTTTTACTTTAATAATATGGTAGGTATTCTACCTAATCCGTGTGTTAAAAAAAATAAAATATGTTGGGGGTTCATTATCCTTAATCCATTGCTATCTTTGAAAAATGGTGCAAATGACTTTAAATGAGGACATAAGGATGAAATTAAGAATAGTAATAGTTGGTAGATTCGGTGCAACATATGATGCATTTGAGAGTTATTATGGATGTAATCCTCGATCATTCTTATGTAAGCGAAAAAAAATAACAATAAGAAGAAAACAATCTATAGGCTCGCTGCATGTGTTGTCATTAAGCGTGTGATTATCAAAAACGAGTGAAAATCATACCTTACCATGTATTAGCAAGAATCCTTAATGATTTGAGTGGCCAGTTCTGAGAGTTTATTATCTGGATTATATATCTTATGTGAGTAGCACTGGATGGTATCTTTATCTCACATAGGGTTCATTCTGATTACAGAGCTTATGTCTATTCTATCAAGTCCTGATAAAAAAGATTTCAATGCAATGGTTTTTTGGCATATTGAAGTAACACAACAGATGCTTTGAAGCTAAGCTAATCATTACACTGTAGCCAGTATTTATTTAAAAAAAGAAAAAAGAAAAAAAAGAAACATGTGTAAGGCATTTCTTCGAAAATGGGTCACCATCTTTTTCGAATGTTTTTTTCCCGGTCCTTATCTTGTCCCTATTTCAGCAAAATCATCAAATCAGCCATTAAACTAAATGTGTTCCACACAATAATCGCTGGAAGTGAATCCCAAATGGCATTCTTAATATAGCTTCATTATTAGAACCAGTATCCCCTTAATTTGTTCACACAAATTAACTAAAATCAATGCCTTATCAAATAAATATTAAGAACTTTTAAGTTTGAATGTTTGCATTTGTTATAGGTGAATGGAGCTTAACTCACATGAGGGTTTAGTGTATGGTTTTTCAATCCTATTGTTACAATGATGGCTTAAGATGGGCCAACACAAGCTCAAGCATCTCAAATTAGCTCCTGAAACTTGGCCTCTCAGAAGTCATGGCCTATGAGTATGAGTTTAATGGATGTGTCTTAACAATTGAAGTTCAATTGAAGCCCTCCCCAAATAATGTTATAAACCACTCAACACACTCTACTCTTTGCACATGATAAAAGGAGTTCAAAAGTTGAAAGTGTCTGCCAACAAAATCATGGCGGGTGAGAGGTGGGACAATATTTATTCATGTTTTCCCTCCTAAGAATAAAAAAGCAAATTGGACTTAAAAAGTATGAATTTATGAGCCCCACACCAAATGGCACATATTGATCTCCTTCGTCCAAAAGTATCTACCCTCTTTTTGGTGGTATTCATTGCCAAAGATTTGTATAAAATATCACTGTTATGTCAATGTGGTGTATGTCGGTGGGTCAGAGAAGCACTCAAATGATGTTAGGTTGACTTTCTCCTAGAGTATACATAGAAGGTCAAGGGTAGGAATGGTATCAGGTCGACTCTCACTAGGCAGGGAGTAGAAATTTGGTATGACCAGAATTCGTTGTTGACAGATTATAATCCACCCATGTCATACTGTCGGCCTGAAATCCTCTACGCCACATCCCTTGTGAGCCACTCAATGACCACACAAAGGGGGATCAACTCAGTTTTTGAAATGTCACCTCACCTGCAAAAAGTGAATTGATTCTCCCCCTTGTGTGACCATTGAGTGGCTCACAAGGGAGGTGGCGTAGAGGATATCAGCCCCATATTGTCATGCCATGTGGATTCCACAAAAGGATTTTTCTCCACTGATAAAATCTGTGTGATTGATTGTTATAATGTATCGATAAGTATTATAATTAGTAGAAATGATTACATTAAAATGCCAAAACTAATCCACACATTGGGTGATTAAAATTCAAAATCTTAACGGTTCGGAGAAAAAAAGAAAAAAAAAAACGACCCATGTTTATAGCTGTAATAGGCCCCGTTCGTGGCTATAAAGGATTTCGAACTTTAGACAATCCTCTCTCCAAATATATCCAGGAGGTGGGGTGGTCCTCCAGATCTTTAAACTTTTTTCATCATGTGTGACAATCTCCTTGATGCAAGACCAAGCCTCTCTTGTTTTTGCAACAGACAATTGAGGATTTAGAGTCTCCACGTATTGGATGGTCCACAGCTCATAGAAGCATATTCTTTATCTGTAGATTCCCCTTCCATTATTTTACCATGTAGGAAATGGAACAAATGTTCTGTGACCAAAATGAGTGTGACCAATGTGCTATATATAATGTATTTTTGAATTTGGTGTTTCTCCTTGGCTACTTACATTTTCAAATGAACACTTTTTTTAACTCTTTTAACCTTATATACATCATGTGTCAGTGTTGTTTAGTTACACATTGGTCACACCAACTTTGACAACAGAATAATTTCATGGTAAAAAAGAGATAATATGATGCCACTGTGAAGGTAAATAGAAAACCGGTACTCCATCACTAACAACTCTGCTTGACCTCCCACCTAATTAAAAAAGCAAAAGTAAAGGAAGATTATGGAAAAAGCAGAAACCGTGTGCCACGTGGACCCTATTTTTCCCTTGATTAGCGTGCTGTTCCTGTCTCATCGTTCAGGGATTGGGGCCCACAAGTGCCAAAAACCTCTAAACCCCCTGCTTTTCAAAGTTGGTAGAGATTTTCTTCGGTTGGCTTCAGTTTTACAGCAGGGGAAGATTTTGATCATCATCCTTCTTCAAGCATGCAAACCCTTACACTAATCTTAACCTCAATTTCCACTTTTGACCGTCTCAGTTCACTTTCTGTAAATGGGTTTTTCTTCTTTTCTCTCGCTCTGAATTTGAATTCTCACGGTCATGGCGGATTCGGAAGTCGGAGCCGTCTTGGATTTCTTGAGAGAGAATGGGTTCCACGAGGCCGAGTCCGCTCTCAGAGACGATATCCTCGCGAGAGGGGAGTTGGGTTCTTTCGATTTCGAGAGATTTATATTTCCGATGGCTCCACCGCCCCCGCCGGTGAGAATTGTGGTGGGTCGACGGAAAAATGGGATTGATCGTTCTGATTCGAGCTCTGATTCGTCGGATGATTTTGTAAGCATGGGTTCTTCTACTACTGGTTTGTCTCCCACTGGTACGGGTCGAAAATATGATTTTTTTTGTTGTTAATGTATTTTTTTTTTCATAATCGAGTTTAGAATGGTGAATTTCAATAATTGTTTTCTTTTGAAATTTGTGGGTTTTGGAGATTTGGAAGGTTGGTTCTTCAAGACAGAGACTGCTTTTTGTTCATCATATGTTATGTTTTTGTAGTTTTAATTTGTCATGAAATGCTGAATTCTTTTTAAGTGGACAATTTGTATTGAGATTCTAATATTCAAGCTGAGGCAGTACTGAATAGTGCCTTGCATTACTGTAGCAATTCTATTCTCATTGCTTGCTCAAGTGATGCAGTAGGACTGCTTCTTGGATGTCTTTCTATATGACAAAATTTGCCATTAGTTCTTGGTTTTCTGCGGTTATGACTTGTTTTTGTTGTAAATGATGCTCTGCACCCCCCTTTAGAAAAAGACCTAGAAAAGGAATGAAAGACATGCATGACTGAAAGTGATTGTGGCATCGTCAGTACTACCATGGCACAAGTACCTAGTACATCCACTATAATGTATTTGTCTAGACATTCAGTTCTCTCTATTACAAGTGACTGATTGACGTGGGACACAAACAGCCCATATTTAAATTTCTGAGCCTAAAAAGTCTATATTTGAAGCCCATCAAATCCAGTCTAGTAGGCTTAAAAAGACCCTTGAGTTTATGTTTCCAATATTTTTAGAGGTTGTTTAATTAGGATACTTGATTATTATGTTTTCTAGAATTTGGTTTTTTAGTTGGTTTGAATTTATTTGGTTTAGAAGTCTTTCTTAAAGTAGGATAAGTTTTGGGGATGAATAGTCTTATTTTTTGTCACTTCGCTTTAATCCTTATCTTTGGAGTCAATTTTTATAGTTATGTATTTCAGATTTTTGTTTTAGTTAGGAGTTCAGCATAGTCTATGATTATGGAGTAGATAGAAATTAGAATGGTAAAAAAGAAAAGAAAAAGTTTTTAGTGAGTAAAGATTGTGTTCTGGCATATTAATTTTGGTGCAGATTTCAAATCCCCTATCTTGAAGGTATTGATTCCATTGGGTTTATCTTCTTTCTCTTCCTTCTTCTTTTTTTTTTTTGTTTATTATTTGGTGCTTTTCCTTTATGCTGAACATTATATCTGAGGTTTTATAACCGATTTCCTTGATATTTCAACCCTTCTTTTTTATTCCAATACAATTTCTATTCTATTCCATCTCAAATATACCCTTACTACATTAGTTAACTTAGCTTATTATGCAACAACAACAAACAGCCTTATCCCAAATATTTGGGGCTGGCTACACGAATCCTGTTCCACCATTCCGCTCTGTTTAGGGCCATATCTGCTGATAAATTACAAGCTGCCATGTCCCTCAGCTTATTATACGATAAAAAATCTGCTGTGTAACTTTATTAATTTATTTCAATTTTATGCTTAGAAAATCATAATATATAATTCTTTTCTCAGCACCATAATTTGTATGTTTCGCTATTACTTTGAAATTCTCTTCCTTGGTAGTTCCTGCATCGCTGATTTTCTATGATTGCTGGGCTTTTTGGAAATTATGTGCCTTTATCAGTGTAGAATGCATTAGAACTCATATATTGAATTTTCTTTTCAACCAAACCTAGGTCGATCAAATGCTTGTTCTCAATCAATATGCAACAATGAATGGAATACAGTACTATGGCTCATGTCCATTTTTCATTTTCCTCTTTGGATCCAGGAAATTTTCTTCAAGATTGACTGATTATCTGTAAATAGCTATCATTTTCTTTTCAAAGTGTATTCCTTACTGTTGTTTGATTTTAACATGCATCTTGTGGCACGTTTTCAACCAATAACTGGTGGTAGAGGCACAGTAGTTGTAGCTGTTTGTTTGTTTGTTTTTTTTAAATTCTTCTATGCTGTTGTAATAATTTTCATTTAGTACTTATTTATGCCCTTAACAGGCTGAGCTCATCCCTTTGTATGTTCAACAGGACTGACAAATCCATATGCACTTTGGTCTGAAGGCCAGCTTAAATCCGAAGCTTCATCTGATGGACTCTCAGAATTCGGTACTGCTCGTGATTATTATGACTCTGATATTCTCAATGACATGTATTGGTATGACGAGAAAGATGGGGACAACCTCAAAAATTCCTGCTTCGGGGCGCCGGACTTCTTTAGCTGTCCAAGTGAGGACAAATTTGTTACAACTTCAGAGGCAGAGAGGCAATGTGAGAGACCATTGAGTATAAATTATGCATCTGAAGGATTCCATTCAGTGAAGAGTATTAATTGCTTAGACAAGCCGTGCCTTCTTAATCATACCTTCGTGGATGATGGCATTCCAGTTACAGACTATTATCAGTGGGATGAAGATATTCGACCTGAACGAGGTGTTGAAGCAGGGCCCAAGGGTTGTACTGGAAGTTATAATTGTTCACTTCCTCTTTGTGACTGCTGCAAGGGAGTAAAAGAGTGTTATGGTGGGGAATTTGAGGATTACAATCACATGAAGAGCTTGGAAGAACCTGAGCTGACTGATCTTCAGTTAAAGCTTGTGCGTGAATGCCCTTTTGAATGTGATTCTATTTTTGAGCACATAAGAAAGGGGAGTTCAAACCGCTCTTCGAAAAGGAGTTTTGCGAGTAATGTGGATGGGAAGTTTCAGAAAGGCTCCGATTTACATCTTCAGGTTTCCAGCAAAACCTTTCGACCAGATGAAGATAATGATAATGAAAGTAGAGATGATAGAGAAATGATTGGAGAGCCTGACGAATCTGGAATTGTTGGGGAAGGAGAGGAGTGTATTACTCCAGATGAGCACCCAATGTATGACATTCACGAGGACGAATATGAAATATTTGATCTAAGAATTATACATAGGAAAAACAGGTTGGTGATTTTACTCGTTAAATTTTTTTTTTCTCAAGATTAAAATGCTTGGTATAGGAGGTCTTCTTGGCTAGCCAAAACACTGGTATGTCATCCAAGTCATTGTCATTTTCTTAACAGTTAGACTTGGCAGAAGTCAGCTGTTACATTATTGATCTCAGCTGAGTTTTCCTGTCACATAAATGATCATGCTGGTATTACTTGGTCTTGGCTTAGATTTTAAGGCATGGGTTTCATTTGGTTTGTTTATAGACACACTTCTATTTATATGCTTTTTACCCTCCACAGGACTGGGTTTGAAGAGAATAAAGATCTGCCCATTGTTCTGAACACAATCATAGCAGGCAGATATTATGTCACAGAATACCTTGGTTCAGCTGCTTTCAGCAAAGTTGTTCAAGCTCACGATCTTCATACAGAAACTGATGTTTGTTTGAAAATAATAAAAAACGATAAAGATTTTTTTGATCAGAGTTTAGATGAGATCAAGCTTTTAAAGTTTGTGAACAAGCATGACCCTGTGGATGAACACCACATTTTGCGCCTGTATGACTACTTCTATCATCAGGTATGTGATAAAAAATTTCAATCATTCTGATGCATCTCTTGATCACTCTGGGCTTAGAGATTGTTATCTAATTATCTCCAACCTTAGAGACCATGGGTTTATCTAACAAGGGAGCCTATATTTTTTAATTTTTTGTTTTATGCCAACTTCCAAGCAACCACCCAGGCATTTCCATAATTCTCCAGTTCTACAAGGGTTTTAATTGGTTTTTGTTAGTTTTTCAAATTTTTTTTTATAATTGATGTAAATGTAAATTTTTTCTTTATACACTAAAGTGGAACCTTTAAAATGGAACATATGACCTGCTTGAGATCTTGTATATTGTCTCACTGATATTTACATGGATTTTATATTCTTAGTAAAAGCACCTACACATTTATTTATATATGCAATGTAGTTATAATGATGTTTTATGCCATGCTATTTCTACAACTTTGATGAGATGGCTTATACATAATTTTTTTTAATGGTGCAACTGTGGCAATTCCCATGATAAATTTTAAGTTTATTTATTATATTACAGTTCTCTAGAATAGTTGACTCTGCTTGATGCATATCTTTGCTCATTCGTGACTATTGGTTAAAAATCCTTTTAAAGATTTGTTAAACAGTTCAGCTGCATCTTCATTTTTTTTGGACTTTTTGTTGCATATGCTGTAATGGGACAAATTAAGGGATGCTGTCTTCAAATCTTTGTTCTATCAATAGCTTCATTCTATTTATGCTTGAATTTTTTCTTTCCTCTTATAGTCTAGAATATATTTAGAACTAGATATGGCTCTGCAATCTGTATATCAAATTTTTTTTTTTTCATTTGGTAAATAGATACATATTTGCTGCAAGATACAATATAAAGCAAGGGTTGTAACCTATTTATGATGGAACTGTATGCCCTACCAGACATAAAACCTATTACATTACTAAAGCCTTGGCTTCCATATGACTATGAGGTGCCATAATGTCTCCTATCCAATAAAAATACCAAACATCTAGTTGATGGTATGTAATGCTAACAAGACCAAAGCAGTGCAATGCAAGCGTGAAAGGACATGATGTTTATCATTTTGATCATGGCTGAGATTTTCGGAGGCATTTCTATGAACTCCATCTTGAGAGACTGGTACGACATTGCCAGATCTTCTCCTTTCTTGATAGTGGTCCATTGGCTTTGGTCCCCTCCCGATGTGAACCTTACACAAATAAATTTAATGGGTGTTTTGGGTCTCTTGGGTACTGAGGGTGGCTTTAGAGATTATTTGGGATCTCTTCGGTTTGTTTATTTGGGTCCAGTTGGCAAAGGAGATTTGATGAGGACCGCATTTGCTCCTCTGTGGCCTTAGGTTCTCACATTTGTTGGGCCTTGTGACATTGTTAGGATGGTGATTCAAAATTGGCTGGCATTGAGGACTGAGAGGTGGATCATTGAGACTAGGCCCAAATTTGAGCGGAAAAGATTAGGTACGGAAATCAGCTTTTCCTGATGTATTAGATGGCATCAGGGAATGGACACCTCAGCATTGAAAAGTGATAAGCACCCCCCAAAAAGTGAAAGTCACTTTTTGGTGCTGATGTGTCAGCCCCCTCATGTCATTCTAATACATCAGGAAAAACTGATTTCCGTACCTAATCCCAGCCCAAATTTGAGGGAAGCTCAGGATCTTATGTTCACTTGGGTGCTTAGATCGGTCAATGCTTTAGCTGATGAGCTAGCCAACACTGGGATGTTAAGGCCTGCATTGGATACTGGGGTTTCACTGCCTATGGAGTACATTATATTTTATTTGGGTTTGTTAGCCTTTGTGCTCATTTGGGTCCCAGCTCCTGAGACTGTTTTCTTACTCTCTTTTGTTTCTCAATAAAATTTCATTATTCATTAAAAAAATATGATTTTAATACTTTTTGTTATGCTTTTCAATAAATTTTCTTCTTTATTAATTAAAGAAGTTATGATTATTATTTTCTTCATTGCTATGTTATTTTCGTTATTATTATTTTTATATATACCTTACCCTTGGTTTTGAAAACTGTATAGGAGCATCTCTTCATTGTTTGCGAACTCCTACGAGCAAATTTATATGAATTTCAGAAATTTAATCAAGATTCTGGTGGGGAGGTTTATTTCACGATGCGCAGGTTGCAGGTATGTTTAATTAGGGCATATGAAATGGGAATGCTTTTCTTTCTGGTTATGTTTCTCCTTTGTTAGTTCTGGGTTGAGGTCGGCATTCTTATTGTTTGAATACCTATTTATTTCTTCAAAATTATGATTTGTGATATTTAAATTTGTACAGAATCATAAATTTAAATTATACACATACACACACACACACACACACACACACGAGATAATTCATCAAAGTCAAAGTTGCTGAAAAGGAAAGATATGAAATCATTTAGTTGTTAACTTTCTGAGCCAGTTTGGAACATAATGGTGGGACGTTTGCATTTTATTCCTTTTCAGATCATAACTCGACAATGTTTGGAGGCGCTAGAATTCTTGCATGGTTTGGGAATTATCCATTGTGATCTGAAGCCTGAGAATATTCTTATCAAAAGTTACAGCAAATGCAAGATAAAGATCATTGATCTTGGTAGTAGTTGCTTTCAGACAGATAATCTATGCCTATATGTACAATCTCGTTCTTATAGGGCTCCTGAAGTTATCCTAGGCCTCCCGTATGACCAGAAAATTGACATTTGGTCCCTTGGTTGTGTCTTGGCTGAGCTGTGCTCTGGTGATGTAAGTTCTTCTGGTTTGACTTTGTTATTTACTTTTTTTTTTCGGTTCTGGGATTAATCATTCTTTTTAATTGTTCTACTCAAATAGTCTCATTTCCAGAACAGGGATTTGAAGCTCCTTTTTGTAAACTTTATTCCCAAAACTTTGATTTTTTTTCACTTATCCTGCTGGACTGATTATTTGTTTTCTGTGGACTGAATTCATCTTAGAAGTAAAATTATCATCATTGATCAAGCATGCATACTTGCATAGATAGATCCACTTGGTTGTTGTTCTTTCTGTAGTAATTCTCTGAAGATGCTTTGGTTCCAGTGGTGATTACTTCTAGCAATATTTGGATTTTCTGGTTTACGTTTTTTTTAATTAATTATTACTAAAAAAATATGTGGGTAATAACATGTGACATGCTTCAAGCTTGTGGACTCATAAATGGTAAATAAAAAGAACATATGGTATATCAATTATACATTTCATGAAGTTTAAATGAAAGTGGAACATGGAAAGTGTTGTGATGGACCTAAATTATTAAGCTCTTAACATAGATTTATAGTTATATTTCATTTGTTATATACATATTACACGAGATTTCTGTATTCATGCCTCATTCAATTGTGGGGCCAGTTTTGTATTTTGCACCTTGTATTTATAATAATGCATGATTATGTCAACTAGATCATTAGGTTACTACATCTCTTCTTCTTCCTCTTTTGATAGGGAAATAGATATTGTATTACAAATTTACAACAACAACAACAACAAACAGCCTTATCCCAACTATTTGGGGTTGGCTATACAAGGGTGCTTTGAAAAAAAGACAGCACCAAGAGCCAATGAAGGCAATGCCCAGCCACCAATCCCACAACCAAAGATTTACACCTTATAACCCAATAAACATACTCCAGTTCCAAACAGGAGCGCGATTACCCACATCCTCACATCCTTTAAATTTTTAGCCCAGAAAATTACTTTATCTTTAGTTCTTTTGTACACCTGATGGCCAGGCTCCGCATAATCGTTGAAGACCCTATTGTTTTGTTCCATCCTATTCTTCTTCCTTTTCTTATTCTCCTTTTCTCTTTTTTCTCCATTCTTGAAGCTTGGGCTTCACTTTCTACTTTGTATCAGAGTGGGAAAACTACTGGAATGATTATCAGAGATTGCTGAGGACTTACAGGGTAATATTTGACATAGAAAGGTGCTGACTTCATATCCCAGGTGGAGAAAATTATACCGAGTAAGGAAGGATGATCTTTTCGAGCTTTTTGATATTTTCTCAGAAGTTTGTTGAATTTTTTCAAAGGTGTTAAGATTTATGACCATCTGATTAAATCCAGAGAAACATTGAGTTTATGTTCAATCGAATGGTTGTGATCTTTGGAAGAGTTTTTGATGAGACAAAATGGTAGAATTTAATCTGTTTTAACATTCCAGAGAGTTTAAAACAAGTTTCATAGAATTCCACGAAGATTTGAATGCGGGGTGAATGAAATCTTTACTTCTATCTTATTGCTCCCTTTTGTGGTGTTTTTGGGCTGTGGAGCTCCTATAGTTTGAAAAAACCGATCTATGTGGATCAGTTACAGTGGTATTAAGGCTGATTTGTGTGAACCAGCAAGTTGTTTTCTCAGTGCAAGGTGTTGTGTGTAGCCAGTGACTCCAGGATCTCTTAGACTCTGGCGTGTAGAAAATTGATCTGGAATTGATAGTATGTTTGAAATTAGTGGTAAGTATGGGAGTTCTGTTTCAAGCAGCCCAGGGTACACTACATATGTTGCTTCTTCACAGGAAAACCCTACCATATTAGATTATTGTAGTAAAACTTGATGGCATAAACTACCGGAGTGTTTGTAGTCAGCAAAAATGTTTATTAGCAACCGTGGTGAATTTGGATACATCATAGAGGGATATAATGGGTCCCAAGAACTTTGATGCTTCTTACAACAGGTGGGAATCCAAGAATCTCACTTTCATGTTTTGGTTGCTTTACTCTATGCAACCGTAGGTCTCTTGGGGGATTCTGTTCTTTCAGAAAGTGAAGGAGATTTGAGGATGCTATAGCCTAGATGTATTCTAAAGTTCACAATATTGCTTTAATTTATCAGTTTCGGTAAGAGATTTTTCACCTTAGATAGGAGAAGAAATCATTGGCAGAATGCTATCCAGTCTACATGGTATGTGAGAGTAGCTAGTGCAGATATATAGGGGTACATATGTCTTTACCTTGTGCTGTTGTTTATGTATATCCATAAAGACCAGATGTACTGGATCGTAAGAGAGTATATATAGCCAATATCTTATTAGGAATAATTCCAACAACTTCAGGAGAAAAAGAGGCATTATATATATATATATATATAGGAAGGAAGGAAAACAATACAAGACCACACTTTAGCAAAGGTGATTTGGACAACCCCCCACTCTGCCTAGGCACTCCAAACTTCTCTTATTTATAGTCAAGAAAAGATGTGGACTTCACACAAAGCTTCAAAATAATTAAACATAGGATTCTTTAGTAGAGGATATGGCCACGAGTGAGATAAGCTTTAATCAGAATTATCATTATCTGAGTCTTGCCATCCGATAAAGGGCGAAGAATCCGAAGAGCTGTCGCCTAGGTGTCCTATTCTTTCAAAAAAAAAAAAAAAAAGAAGAGTAAACGTCCAAACATTCTTTGGGATAAGGGATGTTATAGGTGATGCAACATGCATGTAGGATAGTGAGTGTGTGCTTAGGAGATTGGAATAAAATTGATAAAGTAATAAAGAAAAATAAACAAGATTCCTACTCACAAGTTCACATGCTAATTCAGACAATTC
>JAOXJP010178660.1:0-12509 GCA_025762735.1 Platanus orientalis
GCATGTGTCAGTCAGTCAGGGATGAAATCACCTGCGACACCCCCTTGTGCGACGCTTCGTGGGGAAAGACACAGTGGGGTGGGACCCATTCACTTTTGGAGGTGATGGGACATCCCAAAAAGTGAATGGATCCCGCCTCACTGTGTCTTGCCCCACAAGGTGTGGCACAAGGGGAGCATCACAGGTGATATTGCCCCGGCTTTGTATCACCTGCGACGGGGATGGTGGGCCCCACCAAAAAAGTGAATGAGCCCCACCTCCCATGTTTCACGCCGTAAAGATTTGGCTCATTTATTCGCGTCCAGGTCATTTTGACTGCGTATGGTTTTCTTAATCAGACCTCAGGCCTCCTATAAAAAGAAGCAGTTCCGTGGAAAATGGGATATATGGAATAAAATAAGAGGGGAGTCCGGAACTGCTGGATATCCGGGTAATCCAATCCCCCACTGCTACATAAGAGACCTTACTGCTGGGTAACTGTTTAATCCAATCCCCCACTGCCACACAAGATACCTTACGAGTGTGAAATGTTCGTCTTCAACAACCACAGCGATTTTCTCTCTGAATGGATACCAACTCTCCAAGAAAAAAGTTATCTCACTGTTTGCCATTATGATGGTTAAGGGTGTCAATTAAGCTGGGTTGGTCAGGATCTTGATAATTTCGGTCCAAAAAATTGTCAGGTTGGGTCAAGCTAACATCGGACTCAGCTTATTTGGACCCTGCTTTCAAGCTCGAAGTTTTATCCAGGTCAAGTTTGGGCATATTCAATTTCAACCCGAACTAAGCCCAGTCTAGGCCGAAGTAGTAATCATATATAACCTAGCCTGGCCTGGCCCAAAATAGGGAAAAAAAAATAATCGGACCCAACATTAGTATAGCTTAACCCAATAAATATAGGACAGTTTTTGGTTCATTATTAACCTAAATTTAACTAATTAGGTTTATTATCAAAGTATTTAGGAGTAATTTGGGCCCATTATCCCAAATTTAAAAAGGAGATTTAAGTTCCGGCTGACTACCAGGGGCCAAGTTTGGGCTTGGTCTGACCTTGGCCTGGCCCAGGTTGGCCCAATTTATAGCCCTATGAATGGTCTTTCTCTCCCTAGCCGATGTATATATGTATATATCTATAGTTATTCTTACTGTTCCCTATTTTATCTAGGAAACCTAACTGGTTTTATTTTTTATTTCTTGTATATGTGTAACATTTAAATACGAGTACTACATGTTGAGAGTGAACCCAAAATCGTTTTTGAGATTGTTCTTATCAACATCAACATTTATCAGTGACTTTGGTAACAATCTTGGTGTGAGAGATTAAATTTCTACTCTAGCAAGCATTCAATTCAATTGCAACTGTCTCAGTGGCTGGCCATTATTTTTGAGTGATAAACTGAATATCTTATATATTTCAAGCCATTGACACAATGATCCACTAGGTTTTTCCCCTCTACCCATACCATCTAAACAAGAACTCAAGTTATATAGCAAGAAGCTAGAACTAAATTAATTACTCAAAAAATGTCGTAAGTTTTAGCTTAATCAAACTTTCTTTGAAGCCACATGATTCATCCTTTCTTCTCATACATAAGTCACAACATTTCCTTGGACATCTCTGTAGCTAGGGTGATAAAACTACTCATAGACTCCTAAGAAGATTTGTTCTGTCCCTCTAACAACTTTGTTTTTTCTTAATAAATCTTGTTTTATACTCTAGAGTTGTGATGACACGTTGATGATGCCTTAAGCACATTCTCTTAGATTCGGTGGTCCCTCTTGACTAAGAATGTTAATGGTTGGTCCTTATTGATCTAATCAAAGGGCTGACTGCTCTAATTCCAAAATAAAGGAACCTAAGTTCCTTACGGGCTGAAAATCGCATAAATTATGAACGCAAGAAGGGGAATGGTGTATATAAATAAGAATAGTCTTTTCAAAACATCATACAATGAACGACTAAGAGAAAAGAAGCAAATTTAATTATATTTATTTTGTAAGGTATTTATAATAAATTTTATTAGTTTAATGCATTTGTATATGTCTAATAGTATGTAACTAATTTAACAATCTAAATCACATTGTGCTTCTAAGTTATAATATAGCTTAACCATCATATTATAGTTGAAGTAGCGACTCTCTAATTCTTTCCAGTCCAGGTATTTGAGCTTGGCTTCATGTCATTTGAAAGCCTTGTGGAAATATTTTGAATCTAAGGCAGTTATGCTTCTAAAAGAAAAAATCATTCAAAGATACCTATAGTAGTTCCAGGGTTCACCAAGGAGTGTTATTTGCATGTCCAAGTTGAAATATATATATTTTTAAAATATTTAAAAATGAAACAAATCTCGTTAATGGGGAGTGGTGACTGAGTCACTCCCACCTTTTCTATTTGGAGATACGTGTGGGAGTGGGTTAGGGTTGTTGCTCCCCATTAGGGTTGCCGTAAACCCACTACCTTATTAGGGTTGCCTCATTCTTTATAAGTATATGTTTAAAGAATGAACACGTGGTGAATTTTATGAATTCTGAGTTTAGTGGCTGCATTAGGGTTTTCACAAAGAAAAAAAGAGGAAGAAGAATGAGAGCTCCAAAGCGGCAGCTGCTGCATGTATTCTAGAGAAAAAATTTTAACTGGAAAGAAGAAAAAAACCTGTTCATCTCTTATTTTTCTTTTTATTCTTTCTTTCTCTTTGCGTATTTGGTTCTTGAACTTGACTTTTCTTCCTTGAGAAGAGCATAGTCATGAGTTCTTGTTACCAAGACTCTTGTTGGATTTGTACAATCTATAGATGAAGATTGCTTGATTCAACTGAGTAATATCCTCTTGGAATTTGGTATTCTTCTTGAAAGAAATCACATTGATCTCTTGAGTGATCTATTTTTAAAAAAACCATTTTACAATGTTGTTATATTGTTGGATTTTCTACAAAATAAACCCCGAGACTTCTTGAGATTTAAGAATATAACGAGGTTTCATTCATCTCTGTCAATAATACAAATCCATAAAAAGACAAGGGTTTTATGTGAGCTAAATTATATCCTTGAGTTAGCTTGGCCTTAATCCCCTACATGTTATTGGGAGGCTTTGACTATCTTAATACATTGATCCTACCATTGCTTTTGGTGCTTCTATCACCATTTTATGACCATCGATGATGGGGATCAGGGTCGCTTATCAAGCATTATAGTAATGTGATCTCTAGTAGCCATTAAGAAACGTGATAACGACATCTTTTATGTTTGGATGAATTGGTTAACTTGACTCTAAAATAAAGAAAACAAGAAAAATGAGAAAAAATAGAAAATTGTAATTTGAGTTTGATTACAATTGAAGCTCTATGACTGACTTGAGCGCCATGACTGATCTGACAAGTCACGATTGGATGGTGTTCCGCGATTAACTTGAAAATAATTTTTAGATTATTCCATTCGATTTAATTTTAATTTTATTTTCTCCATCACCACAAAACTAACAATTTGAAAATCTCAGCTCCCATGGGTTAACCCGATACCTTCCACTATGGAACAACCTGCTTTAATGGAGAAAATTTTGAGAGATGGATGGAAATTATGGAATACTAGTTGAAGAACCAATATGTGTTTTATATTTTACTGAATTTGTCGGACCTTGAGCTGCCAATCTACCAAAAATCAATTGGTGATAGGGGGAAACAAACTTAATTCTTTTATAGCATTCAACATCGCACCAACAGACTTGAGTGAGTGGCATTATGGAATCCACCAACAATCCCTTCCTCATAATGACACTCTCACGACTCAAACTCGTGATCCCTGGCTCTGATACCAATTGGTTTTAGGTAGATTAGCCGTTCAAGGTCCAAAAATGTTAGAAATTTTACCATGGATCATGGGTTTGAGTCACGGGTGTGTCATCGTAAGGGAGGGATTGTTGATGGATTCCACAATGCCATTTTTGCGATCACTTTACAAACATGCATGTTTGTAAGTACGATTTTAAATACCGTAAAAGAATTGAGTTTGCCTTCTCCTATCATCAATTGTTAAGTATTTTATAGTTTATCAATCCCATTTCAAAATTGTACATATAATGGATAGTCTTAATGTTAAACAACATATGTAATGAGTGGTCTTAATGGTCTTATTCTCACACTACCCTCTTTTAAGTGACTTTGACACAATGTAGGCTCTTCTTCACATGTTATTCAACCCCATCACACCTTGTTTGGGTGAATATGTAGACGGGCTTTGAACCCAGTTTGTGCCATCAAAAAATGCACAAACTTTAGCAACTCAGCGAGCAGAAACTATTGCAGTATAATTAAACCGAAATCCTTCAAAACTAGTAAGTTTGGCACCTCAGTCAACTTCAGGCCCCAATGTGATTGAGAGCTAATTTCTTACCGGACTTTTCTGGTGGAATTCTTTCTCTCTCTCACACACAAACAAGCGAATTTTATGATAGGTCATCTTAAAATCAACGAAAAATGAACAGGAAACAATAGAGAGAAATAGAGAAATAGAGAAACAGAGAAATAGAGAAGCATTATGAATGTATATGGTCTATTCTGTTGCAGTTGATGAGCATTGTACATCACCCAATGTTTGGATTCTTAACGCCACCACGCAAGTCTTGAAGGCTAAAACAATAAAAAGTTCACTAAATGTAGTCACAGAGCAGTAATACCCAAATCAAACTCTTCAACCACCCCTAAAAAAACCAAAGAAAAAAAAGAATTGAGTTAGAGAAAATCTGTTTGATTTATTTGACAGTGCAGGCAACTGCATAAGCCCATGATTTGAGATGCTCCTTCATGGCCATGCCATCACTTAGTGGAGGCATCTTGATATGAGACAGGTCTCCATAACTCTGAAATCCACATGTTTTCTCCATCTTCTGAAACCCAGAAACGACAGAAACTGGTCCACCCTCCAATCCAATCTCTCTGAGACTAAAAACAAAATCACTGAACTCCTCATCATGACCGAATTCCTGTTCTCTGTGACACTTTTCCCTTCTTTTTAAACTGGACTTGCAACATTTCTTGTCACTTCTCTTTTCCTTCTCCAGTGTTGACTCAGAAAAACTTTCAAAAGCTCCCACGGCCTCAGGTATCATGATCTGCAGTTCAGTTTCCACATTGAAGTCACTGGACTTTGAGCTTGTTTCAATCAGAACCTGGGTGTCTGGAGACTGAATTTGCTGTTTCTGAAGGATTGGAGTTATGGGTTTTGGTTGTTCTGATTTGGGAGACTCTTTGAGATGGGATTGAGTGGTTTTTCTGGAAGCAAAAGACGGTGATGGTGAAGTTGATGATGAGAAGATATTGGAGAAGAACCAGAGAGAATCTAAGCATTCTACAATCTCTTGACCATCCATGACAACAAAACAATCAGTTAAAAACAGTGAGAGACAAAGCCAGTAAGAAGGGAAGAAGGAGAAGGATTGGGCAAAGCAGGAGCTTTAATTGTAAGTAGCTATGGATGAATGAGACTGGAATTGAAAAAAGCCTCATACTGCTGCAGTTTTTATATGACTAAACTAACCTTCCATTTTGAATGTTGTGAAAAGCTCAAAAGCGTGGTGTGTGAAGGACAGCTGTTTCCAGTTTTTGAAGTTTGAAGTTTGAAGTTTGAAGTTTGAAGTTAGTGGAAGTTTTGTTGTGAGAATTGAAGGGAGGGTGGTTGTATGGTAAATCTATAAAAAAATTAGGGATTGCAGCCAACGGCTAGAAAGAAGGTGGGCAATTATTAATAGTTAGTGACTTAGTGGTGTGTTTGTTTCTTTAGCTGAGATGATTTTAAAGCCACGAGATATCTTATTCTAGTTGTAAATATTCCCTCTTTTGACTCTTATGTCCAATCTAGAAGATTCTTACTGTCTTTATGTTTGATTAGTATAGGTTTTCATCATAGTCAACAGGTATCATATGGCATTGGTACAGAGTTCGGATCAGCAAAAAAATAAAATAAAAATGCTAGTCCAACTTGATCTAGTGTAGTGGCTGGTCCATATGGGACACGGTACAAAAGCTACGGTGTTTTGATAAACTGAGAAAAAGTATCAAATTACATTTAACAAAATAGCCCTACCAGGTGCACTAACACACCCTAAAGATTTTTAAAGGTTTTTTGAAGTGTCTAACTAGGAATCTCGTGAGAACTGTGAAAATGGCACCAGGGTGCGGACACATCAGCGCCAAAAAGTGATAAGTGCCCCCCAAAAAGTGTAAATCACTTTTTGGTACTGATGCGTTAGCTCCTCTGGTGCTGTTTGCACAGTTCTCACGAGATTCGTTTTCACATAATCCAAGCCCATCTAACTAGGGTCGTCAATGAGCCCAGCTAGCTTGGTTCGGCTTGCAGCTCAACTTTTTTGTGAGCCAAGCCTGAGCCTGGATTTAAGCTCGTTTTCTAAGTGAGCCTGAGCCGAGTTTTACTATGTTCAGCTCGTTAAAAGGTTGGTTATATATATATATAGATATAATGTTGAAACAAGACAAATTCAGCTAATGGGCCAGTAGGATTTTGGGCTTTGTTTTTCTTCAAGCTGACAGCACGAACTGAGTCCACCTGTATGAACCCGAGCCGAACTGAGTCCACCTTTATGAACCCTAGCCGAGCCTGAGATTTTCCTTCATGTGACAAGTCCGAACTGAGCTCAGCTTATTAACACTCCAATGTCCAACGACAAGTGAGTGAGGAATACTGGATCAACTGAACTGGCTGATATGCTCAGATAAACTAGTCCAACTGGTGTAACATTTGTAGCTCCGCATCAATGTTGGACACATAAAACAGGAATCAGGGCAGTGCACCTAACAAATGGGAGCAAATGTAGTGTCCAGGATTTTGTATGTCTTACCGTGTTGTGTTTCGGACACAGACTGATATGTGGTGGTTTTTTGAATATGGCAGAACAGAATTCGTGTAGCTGACTCCAAATAATTGGGATAAGGCTGTTTGTTGTTGTTGTATGGTTTTATCGCCATACATCCCATTCCATTTTCATGGGTACCTATTTTTTCATTTGAAAACTGAATTTACAGTTTTAATCCTATGCACCCAGCCTTTGTGTCCAAAACACGGTAGGACATACAAAATCCTGGACACATTTGTTTCCCTAACAAAAGGAGCAAAAATAGCCACAGCCTGACAGCTCGGCCTAATAGGTTGTATAAGTGTTTGGGCAGCCGTAGGCTGAGTTCTAGAGTTGGCTGTGTGAAATTATCTGGGCCAAACAGTGAAATGGCCCAATGCGGAAAAGGTAATCAGGGAAGTCTGACCCAGCCTGGCTTTGTTTTACATCCCTATCGATAATCAGCAATTAACTTTTTTTTTTGTCACGTGTCAGTGCAAAAGTGGTTCTTAATTGATGCTGGACACCTTTTAGCAAGGGCTACTACTTTGGCTCAAGCCCATCCCAGCTCAACATTGGGTCTGAAATACAAGCCCATCTGGGCATCGGGCTGAAAATGCCTCTTTAATTAAAGTATAGATAAAAAAACAAACAATTAAACTTCTAAACATTTCTTATTAAATTGTCAATATATATCTCTAATTTTCAAGGTGGGTCCCCAGATATTTATTGCTAGGTGATTTCTTCTATTTCAGCTATGTAGGGGATGCGAGCAAATCCTCTGCAACAAGCTTAAATAGCATTAAATGGAAACTGCCCTCGAGGAACGACAACTATACTAATAAATTGGAATTTTAATATTGGGTGAGAGTTTTAATACATGTGTAATTTCTTTTTAGATTTAAATGTTGGCCCACTTTTAACCAGCTGTTGTTTTTCAAGACAGTTTCCGTTTAATGTTATTTAAGCTTTGTTGCAGAGTATTTGTTTTCGTAGGTTGAAAAGATTAGGTATGGAAATCAGTTTTTCCTGATGTATTAGAATGGCATCAGGGGATGGACACATCAGCACTGAAAAGTGATAAGCACCCCCCAAAAAGTGTAAGTCACTTTTTGGCACTGATGTGTCAGCCCCCTGATGTCATTCTACTTCATCAGGAAAAACTGATTTCTGTACCTAATCCCAGCCCTTTCATAGGGGGATTGTCACTATCCACCTGATATGAGACCCTTTGAAGTTTGAATTGGTTACATGTCCAGTTCTTCCTCCCACATCAGCTGTATAGCCCACCATTATTAGAGTTCTTCTCTTATAATATTGACGATTCAAATTTTAAACTGTGTCCACTTCCCCCTTGCACGAGTTGAAGTTGTCTACTACAGGGTAAAGTGTGGTAAAGTCTGGCATCATCTGCAGTGTGACACGAATCCCTAAAAATGTGGAAATCACCATAAAAAAAGTGATTAACCAATCAAATTAGTTTTATTTTTCGTTTTTTGAGGGTACATGTCGCACTGCATATGATGCTAGAGTACTTTGCCACACTTCAGGCTGCAGTAGACAGTTTCATCAGCCCTTCTTGCAAGCTTATCTCCGCTGGGGATCAAGGGGCAAACACATCAGTGCCGAAAGTGATTTACCAATCCTCCTTGGTTTTAAACGGTTTCATTAAAAACCCATAACAAGAGAGCCTTATTTTTCAAGGAGACAAAGTTGACAAGAGCAAAAATTTACCACAAGTAAAAGGTGACAGCCAACAGGTGGAGCCCTTTCGTGCTGCCACGTAGATCGCTCGACATGATCGACCACCTTGTCTTGCGGTTGCCAGTGATCAAGCATCTGTGCTTCTGATTTTCGTCTTGGTCATACGTAAGAAGTTGTTAAGAGACATTGTCACGAGAAGATGTCTTATTTTTCAAATAAGACAAGGTGAGGGAAGATAAGGTAGAAAGAAGTCTTATTCATCAAAAAGACATGGCAAGGGAAGATAAGGTTTTACCGTAATCTCTTTCGGAGGGAAAATATCTGATTTTACGGGCATCGTTCCAAAGTTATCTTACACACCCCTTATAAGGCCAAATTGGGTCATTTGGTGTTCTACTCACATGATTAATCAAGAAACAATCAAAATAAGACAGAATATAGCTGTAGTCTCCAAGGACATATACGAGCAGCCTCTTGAGAACTTGATGAAAATAAAGGTGTCTCCTTTGAGAGCCTCAAGTTCTTCATTGCTCTTAAGACACTACGATCAAATTCAGGACGTGTCTTAATAAGGGCAACATTGTATTTTCATCTTCATTTCCATATTTGTCCCAAGCAAATGTATGGTGCAATATACAAAGTATATCTTCACTACTTCTTATCTCATCTAAACGTATAATAATAATTAGTTTGTAAACTTTTCTGTTATTTTCTTTAACATGATTCAGTAAGCACGTGCTTAAGTGCGAACATGCTGTCAAAAGTCTTAAATAAAACAATTAACTCTCTCCTAAAACCCTTATAGGAGAGGATGAGTTATGAGTTATTTCACTGATTATATTTCAATACTCCCCCTCAAGAGGGGGTTGGTATCCTTAGTGACTTGAATATTTATGCCAGAGTTGGAGCCACCATTCATGGGGTACCGTGTGGCATCAGGTACTAATAGAAGTGTATGGGTTGTCAGTACCTGACACCACACGGAGCCCCATGAATGGTAGCTCCAACCCTGGTGTAAATATTCACGTCCCAGAGGATATCATCCCCCCAAGGGGGATACTCCTGCAGAATTAACGCGGGGAGCTAAGTGCAAGGCCTAGGAGAATAATTGGGTTCACAAAGGGATTTTAAAGAGTTATGATGCTCACACTTGAAGGAATTGATTCGTATATTTTATTGATATGAACAAGGTGTTTTATACAGCTTACAAAACAATACTGAAAAAGGTAAATCCTAAAACTAAGGATCTTAATTGTACAATAATAGAAACAAATAAATCTACATAAATACAACTGATATGCAAATCTATAGGAGATCGGGAATCATATACAATCAGTCTTCTCTTCCTTATTTAGCAGAACTTCCTTATTATGCCCCTTCAAGATGGTGGTCCGATCAGTAACACCGATC
The DNA here is from genome assembly GCA_025762735.1 of Platanus orientalis. Classification (NCBI taxonomy): domain Eukaryota; kingdom Viridiplantae; phylum Streptophyta; class Magnoliopsida; order Proteales; family Platanaceae; genus Platanus; species Platanus orientalis. The sequence continues at coordinate 9,956 of JAOXJP010178660.1, forward strand.
TTGGAACGAAGTAGACAAAAACGATGGCGAGAAAGAGGCTTGGTTAAGGAATCAACAAGCTGGTCTTGTGAAGAAACATGTGAAACACGAAGAGATCCATTCTGAACATGATCACAAATGAAATGGAAATCAATGGCGATATGCTTCATGCGAGAGTGAAAAACAGGGTTGGCACAAAGGTAAGTAGTGCCAACATTGTCACAATAGATAGCCAGAGTGGTGATGGAGACACCAAGTTCATGAAGAAGCAAGTGAATCCATATAACTTCAGTAGCAGTTGAGGCAACAACACGATATTCAGCCTCTATAGAGGATCGTGCAATAGATTTTTGTTCCTTGGAGCTCCAAGAGACTGGATTATGGCCAAGAAATACAACATAAGCTGTGGTAGAGGTATGATCGTCCAAGTTACCAGCCCAATCAACATTGAAATAGGCATGAAGTGAAAGAGGTGAGTTTTTCCGAAGAAACAAACCATGATGAGGAGTAACTTTAAGATACCGAAGCAATCTTTTCACCTCTGCTCAATGAGAAGTTGTCGGTTTGTGCATAAACTGAGAGAGACGATTCACTGTGAAGGTGATATCAGGGCGAGAAAGAAGAACATGGTGAAGGTTGCCAAGAGTTTGGCGATAATTAGTTGCTTCACTATCAGATAGATTAGTGCCATCCGTGAGTAATAATGGGGTAGATGGAGAGAGAGGAGTATGAACCACATTTGCATCAAGCATCTTTGTACGAGAAAGAACATCACGAATATACTTGGAAGATTATAGTCAAGTTTCTAAAAAGGAAATAGATTTTCCACAAATTTTACATGTCGGGAAATATACATCCTTTTGGAGGCAGGATCAAAACATTTGAAGGCACTTTGTGTGGTGAAATATCCCAAGAAGACACACGGCTTGGACTTAGGATCTAGTTTGTGATGTGTGTATGGTTTAAGCCAGGGATAACATGGGTTACCGAAAACTTTGAGTTTTTCATAATTTGGAGAATGACCAAATAATTTCTCAAAAGGGGATTGAAAAGAAAGAACTAGTGTAGGCATACGATTGATTAAGTATACGGCAGTGAGAAATGCATCAGTCCAAAGCTTTAAGGGAATAGAGGCATGATGTAGGAGAGTAAGACCTGTTTCTCGAATTTGCCGATGACGTCTTTCAACTGAACCATTATGTTCGGGTGTATGTGGTGGTGTAGAAAGATGTGTAATCCCATTTGATTCGACAATTGATTTGAGTGCCTGAAATTCCCCACCACCATCTATGTATATTGAAATAATAGGTCGGTGAAATAATTTTTCAGTAACAAGTTTGCAGCGAAAAAATGTAGAAGCAACATCTGACTTAAATTTTAATGGAAATAGCCAAATGTATTTTGTAAAATGATCTACAAAAACAACATAGTAGCTGAAACCATCATGAGATTTTATGGGTGAAGGGTCCCAAATATCTGAATAAACAAGTTCAAGTGGATAAGTGTGTAGACACAAATTTCGTGCTTAAATCCGCAACATGAAATAAATGTAACAAATTCAATAAATAAATATTTAAAATAAAGAATGGGTATAATCTCTTTGATATTTACACTCTTTTACAAAAGAGTAAAACTTCTGATTTTTTGTTGATGGAATCCAAGGGCCTGACGGCGTGTTTCTTGAATTCAGGTGTTGATGATACTTGACTATAGGAGAATCGCTTCTTTTTGTGGCTTCACGCTTGATCTGAAAAGGAAAGAAACACCGTGAATCTCGCTCTCAAGGTCGGATTTGTGGCGTAGTTCTGAGATGCAAGAAGTCTTCTTCACTTTAGCAATGAACTGTTGTTGATGGAGAGATTGGAAAGTATGTCTTGAGTCTTCAAGCCTTTGGAGAGCTCTGGAGATGTTTTGAGAGTCTTCTTCTCTCTAAAGCTTCTTGCTTCAAGTCTTTGGCCAAAGGTCCCTTCTTTATGTAAAAGGGTGGTATTTATAGACTTAGGATTAGAATCTTGTCAAACCCTTGATTGGGTGTTGATTGGATGTTCTTACCCATTTTAATCTAAAAGAGTGATTGCACATTCTTTGTTTGGAGAGAAGTGCGATTTATGGAATTATTTGTATTCCAAGAGTGGCATAACCTTCCTTATTTACCCAAGAAAATCTAGATTTGATTTTATTCACAAATCTCTTTTATGTGGGTCCCATGCAAAGCTATTTGGGCTTGTTAATGGACTTAAGACATGTAGGCTTAGTCTTTTGGGTTATTGTTTGAAACCTGGACTAGGCCCAATGGACTTGTTAATTGGGCTCAATTTATAAATTTGAAACCCATGTATGACTTTTGGGTCTTTGATATGCATTTGCGAGGGTGTAAGCCCGTATTTGTAATTTGTACAAATTTTTAGGCGTCTACAGATGCCCTATCAAGGATGTATCAATGAAAATACAATGATGATGACGCATTCTTGATCCTTTTGACAACCAAAGTTTGAGTGGTGTGAATATAGAAAGCACCTCCTCTCTTTCTCTTGAAATTCTTTAGTGCATAGAAGAATCTCCTTCAAGTCTTTTG
>JAOXJP010178671.1:0-12509 GCA_025762735.1 Platanus orientalis
CCATACTTGGTATTACTCATCACACTAAACACATCTATGCAAATCTTCAGGGTTTGCTAGGTGAGTCACCTAGCAAAGGAATTTATGTGATTATTGTATCTTTCATGTGGCAGGTTAGTTGGCAGCCCAAAAGGGTTCCACATATTCACCATGTCATCATCTTCTACTCGTGCTAAATTTTAATATAAAACAGTGTTCAATAACTCAGACAGGTCCACTGACTCGGAAGGCTACGAATCCGAGTTACTCGTCCCTAGTTACCAGCTGGTTCGTATAAAAACATATTAATACTTAAAATACAAAAAATAGGTAAAAAAATATTTATATTTTTAATTTTTTATCATTTCATATTCTTAAACCCAAGTGACTTGGCTGAGTAGCTAGAAAACTCAGTCCAAGTTACACTGAAAACTTGGCTTTAACTCGGGTTACTAAGTTGCTGCTTGGCAGTGAGTTAACTAAGAACTCAGTCGAGTCGAGTAAATCGACCGAGTTTTCCGGTTAACTAACTGCTTTTAAAACAGTACTATAAATAGACAAAATAAAACTCTCTTTTCTAAGGTGACCCACCTGTGAAGAAGTCTGGGTGACCGAATTAGAAAACCTTTCAAATCTTCATATATATATATATATATATATAGGTTGAGAAATATAAAAGGCTTTGAGAAGAATAAAAAACAAAAAACTGATTCACCTCTTTGGTAGGATCATGCTTTAGGAAGCGGAGGTTCTGAGTTCGAAACACAACCCGTTGGGTCCACTTGCCCAGGCGTAAAAAGTCTGATTTACCTGGTACCTGTGAGAAGCCGGGAGTCCACATGCCCTAAGGGGTTTAGTCAAATGCTTTAAGAGGCTTAGATTAGGGTTGTAAATGGACCGGATATGAACATACGTATCCTATCCAATAATAATAGATATTTAAAAACTACATATGTATCTTATCCGCTTAAATAATCTGGATTTCGGATATCCAAAAAAAATAAACAATTCCATAAACGTTATCGTCACCGTCACCAGTGAAGTCTTCCCTAACCCACCTTTATCCTCGCAAAAATCTTCGATGCCGGATGGAACAAAGCTACATATCTTCTCTTATGTGGTGGGTGTGAATTTCCACCGCTGCGGTATAGTTGTGGTAGTACTTGTGGTGCTGTCATGGACGGGAAGAAAACAGTATGAAGTAAAAAAGTTTATGTAATTTTAGGGTTTTAGTTATAAGGCTAGTTAAAATTGTTGGATTAATTTTAAATCCAACGGTCTATACTCTATATTTTATATGTTGTTATATTTTTTAAAAAAATGGATATTTAACATATCAGATCTATATAGGTCGGTATCCTATCCAATATAAATAGATGTTTTTATAAACGGACCGAAAAAACTTATTTAAGATCAGATGCATATGGAACATGGACATTTTTCGGATAACTTACAGCCCTAACTTGGATATACCTCAATTATAATAATAATAAAATAAAGAGAAATATAAAAAGCCGTGTTGAATCTTTGCATTGCCCTTAAAATAAATGCTTGATTATGGGTAGATGGTGACCTTGGATTGAATGATGTGCCAGTGGACATTGGTCCATCTTCACTCGCCAAGAGAGGATTGTATCCGCTCCTCTTAACTTCCGCTCCTCTCTGCACTGTGTCAGGGGGCGGGCACATCCCGACAAGTGATATGCACCCCCCAAAAAAGTGAAAATCACTTGTCGGCGCTGATGTGCCCACCTCCTGACAGGGGGCAGAGAGGAGCGGAAGTTAAGAGGAGCGGATACAATCCACCCTCTCACCCACCCATTCGCAATTTCGCACCACTCAAAGCGTTGATGTCTCTGAGCTTTAGGAGTTGCGTGCACGAGTCTTCTCTTCGGATGTGATGCTTTGGTGTTTGAATTAAAATGAAAGCTTTTGTTTTCTAATTGATTACGAACAATTGCTATCTAGAGTGTGAGCTTGACAGATCGACTCAAAAGGTCAGTTGGAATTGATCCCAGTCTTAGTTATGCACGTATGGAGCCAGTTTTTTTAGCGTGGATTTGGTGCGTCCCCTTAACAAACACCTAAAGTCCTCCCACATGTGGGGGACACATCTTGTCAAAAATGTGCTTTACACTTTTGGGGAGAGGTGATTTTCACTTTATGACATGATGTGTCTCCCTTGCATGCGGGAGGACTTTAGTTGTTTGTTAAAGGGATGCACCATATCCTGGAGGCAGTTTTCTAGGCCGAGTGGGGTGTTCTTGCCAGTATGCAGTACACACTTATCCTTGAAAAGTAGCAATTCACTTTTTTGGGATACGTGTGCAGACCATAGCAAGATAGTCCTGTTAGGAGAATGGGATTGCCGCGGACAAGAAATTTACTTAAGCTATACTTAGGCCTACTCAAATCCCACGTAAGTAGTCTTAGGACCAGGCTCAGACCTACATTGTTTTGACTGTAATAGTGTTGACTTGGGCATGGGCTTAGCTACTTGGTTCCAAGGCCGGGCTTAAGCATGGGTCCGACCACACAAATTTGGTCCACTAACAACCTTATTATTGTCTTTTTGGGCATGCAGGCAGCCACTTCATATAGCAAGATCTGCCTGTGGCCATTGTGTGGCGTGTACCACATATTGATGTGTGATGTGTTTTTAAACTTACTGCTACACCCAAAACAATTACTTCCCCCATGTCCCCACACCACAGGCTGACACGTGATGGTTTTTTTGGATTTGGTGCCTCTTCAACAGAGCAAATGTTCGTTTGAACACTTTTTTTTTATGGTTTTAACCTTGTAACCTCCATTTTATGAGTACCTATTTTTTCACTTGAAAAATCTTTATACAGTTTTAGCCCCTATGCACATCACCTTTTGTGCATGGGGACACAGAGGGACATACAAATTGGATGTAGCAGATCCTTTCCCTTTTGAATTCAGTGCCTCCTTTTAAACACCTACCTTTTTATTTGTATATTTTATTGACACTTTTTACCCTATACACGACACGTGTCAGCCTATAGTTTGGTCATACAGTAGTCACACCAATGTTGGTCATAGAAGATTTGCTCCCAACCCACACAACTAATATGAGAGGTAAGGCTGTCAATGAGCCAAGCTAGCTTGGCTTGGCTCGTTAAAGAACCAAGCCTGAACCTGAGCCTTGTTTTAAGTTCAATGAGCCAAGCCTGAGCTTTGATTTAAGCTTGTTTCCTAAGTGAGTTTGGGCCGAGCTTCACTAAGCTCCATTCACTAAAAGATCAGCTCATTAAGAGCTTGGTTTGGTTAATAATTTTATAATAATATTATATATTGTAACAATATTAATGTTCAAATAAGAAAATTTAGGCTAATGAGACATTAGGATGTTGTGCCTTTTTTCCTTTTTTTGCAAGCCAAGCTGAGCTGAGCCTAAGCCCACCTTCATGAGCCTGAGGTGAGCCTAAGCTTGGTCTTCATGTGACCAACCCGAGCCAAGGGCAAAGCTTAGCTTATTATTGACACCCACAAGGAAAGGCAGGCAGCCAATTACGCTTAACAGCAGAATGTTGCTGAGAGAGAGAGGACAAGGATCCTTTCTCCGAAGAGGGTCATACCATATATAGTTTTGAGAACTGGACCGGTCATTGAACCGATAAGGTGGATGGTACAGTCCAATTAGGTACAACTATTGGTTTATATGATCAACTGCGGTTTTCTTTAATTATAACTAAAATGTAATAAAATACCAAAAAATAAAACAATTCATAATGCATTAGGAGGCTTACGACTGGGCGTTTCTAATTTTCAGACATACCCAAAATAGTAATAAACTAACAATAAATAAAACAATTCATGGAAAGTGGGATCAAAATTTGGAAAGACATTTTTTTAATTTTTTCTTCTTAATTTGTTAAAAAATAAAAAACAACAGTTGGTTTTATTAGAACCAGGTTCATAAAAAAACAGCAAAAAGTACTGGTTGGTTTTGACCGGTTTTGTTGGTTATATGCGGTTTTTAGTAGATTATGATTTTAAGCTTCTAGAGAATCATTTAGGGTGTCGGTTCCAATCAGACTGAATAGACCCTCCAGTCCAATCTGGTTTTCAAAACTATGGATCCACCCACACTGAGAGGGCCTAATATCCTCTGCGACCCCCCCCCCCCTCTTTTTTGACACACAAGGGTCAAGGCAGAGGGGCGGGAATCAATTCACTTTTGGAGTTGTCACTTCACCCCCAAAAAGTGAATTGATTCCCCCCCTGTCTCGGCTCCCAAGCGGTGCAGAGGATATCACCCCGTGTGTACACTGGTATGGGGCCGCATATTTGGGACACATGTCTTTTGTATAGAGGTCGGAATTCACCAACAAATTGTTTAATATGGAAATAAAGATATGATTATGATATGGTTAGATTGGATATGATCTCTTAGAATTTTATTAGATTTAGTTTTTATAGGATTATATTAGATTAGATTTGATTTGATTTAGTTTCTATCTTTATTAGATTTAGTTTTTATAGGATTATATTAGATTTGATTTGATTTAGTTTTTAAGGAACCACTAAATGGCCGGTCCGGTCATATCTGTACATGAGATACCTAAATCCAACTTGGAACTTTCTTGGGGTCTTTGAAAACCAAGGCGCCCATTAGGCGCTCTACTCCCTCCCCCTTTTTAATTGAGATTATTATTTTACATTCATTGATTCACAAAATTCCTTTAGAAAAAGGGTTGTGTTCATAGCTACCAGAAGTAAAATGAGTGAAAGAAATGGCATGAGGAACAAAAACAGGAAATATCAACTTAGTGGATTGTTAACCTTGTTTAGAGTGAATCATCATCTAAACAGAAATTTGAAAATAATAATAATAAAAAAGAAGCACCGAAACAGGATTCCAAAAAAATATTTGTGAGAAACAGGTTTCCTAGTAGTTATGGATGTGATATTCTAGGGCCAATATGAGATAATGATCACATGATTTTATTTTTTATGTAGAACTATTGTTAATCAGTACCAAAAGTGGGAGACCAAATTAATGTGGCCTATTCAAAGTGATACGTAGAATCAGCTGGGCCTACTGGGTTGGGTGGAGTGCCCATTAGTTCAACCCTTGCCATTCTAGCCACAGGCAACTTTCAACTTTCACAAATAAGACTTGCAACTTATTAGGTATAAGCTGATGTACCATCTCATAATTGGCCCCTCAAATTTATGATGGCCCAAGTAGGAAACACTGTGTTAGGGACTTTCACTGCAAGCCAAATACAGTCTGCCACAATTTTTTGGAGAATGATTGTCTGTGTTGACATAGACCTCTGTTGGGGTACCATTGATTGACACAGGATGTGTTTTGAATTTATTATCTCTTTTTGGACAGCTACTTTGTCAACTGAACACTTTTTTGGATGTTTTTAACACCCCCCCCCCCCCCAAATAACACATGTCAGCTTACAATTCACCGTAGACACTACAGACACATTTATTACAGAATATTTTCTTCCATTAATGATATGGGTTTAGCTAATTTGAACTTCCGGGATTAAGCTTGGCCCAAGCTACGCAGGTGACAAATAACTAATCCAAGCCCGACTTACAAATAGGAAGAGGAACTATTCAATAGAGAAAGGATCTCCTACATCCAAATTTGCCTATTCTCTCGTGTCCCCACACCACAGGCTTACATGTTATGTTTGATTTGATTTGATTTTAATTTGGTGCCTTTTTTTAGGTTCTTACTTTTCATTTGAAAACGTTTTTTTTTAATATGGTTTTAACCCTTATACACCTCTTATTTCGGGTACCCACTTTTTCATTTGAAAACTGTTGTGGTTTTTACACTATATTCCCCACCCTTTGTGTGTGGGGACACAGGGGGACAGCCAATTTGGGTGTAGAAGATCCTTTTTCTACTCAATAAGACTATCTAAATATGTAACCTTGCACTTTCCTTTTTCTTTTTTCTCTGGTCTGGCTACTTGAGCCTACATCACATTGACAGTCGCACAAGACAAGACCCAGACATAGCAGGGAGAACCAAAGCTGGATAGATGCTGCAACCACCCTAGAACAATATTTTACCACTCACAGTTAGGGTTGAGCATGGGCCTGGGCCAGCCCAGCCTGGCCTGGCCCAAACTGAAACTAGCCTGCCTGGTCCAAAATTTGGCCTGAAAAAGCCCGGCCTTGAGCTAGGTCCGACAAGATCCAAGTCCAGTCTGAGGCCCAAACTATTTTTGGGCCGAGCTTGGGCTTACCTCCACCCAACCATATATATATCATAACAAGAATAAGTTGAAAAAACAAGAAAAAAGAAGTTAGAGAAAATGGGTAATTGGGCTTTAAGATTTGGACTTGAAGTAGTAAGATTGAGTTTTAAAAACTAAGTCAAGCTCACCTTCATCTTAACAGGCCAAGCCTGAGCTTAGTACTTCAGGCTTGTGACAAGCCTAAAGCTTAAACTAGGAGAAGTTCTACTCGTTGACACCCCTAACAAATAACATAACCTATGTACTTCTCCACATTTTTTAGTTAAACAATGATTTTCTTGAGAATAATAATAATTTCTTCTTCTTTTGTTATTATTTTATCTTTTATGAATCTCTTGATCTGAATATACTGAAAAAACTCCGATCTAAAATATTTTTTAAGGATTATAAGTCTAGTAAAAAAACAATGAATTTCTTACCCCTCATACTTAGAATCGAGATTAGGTAATTTATCCCTACTAATTTAACAAAGGTAACTCCTTATAAAAAGCCTATGTATAGGATGTTGAATACTACAACACATTTCTACAAGGTTCTTATATATATGGGAATAAATGTTGTCTAGGATTTTGTAGGTCCTACGGTGTTCTACACACAGAGACTAAGTGTATAGGGTTAAAACGGTAATAACAGTTTTCAAATGAAAAAATAGATACCCATAAAATTAATATTTTATTATTTATTGTGTTTTTATAAAGGAAGTAAACTTATATATCTTAGTTGGTTAGAGTATTTGCTTAGTGAATAATAGGTTTTGAGTTTGATTCTTATTGTCAAAAAAACATTTTTCCAAATTGAAGGGACAGCCCGAGGCCCAATAAAATTTTTAGGACTGGGCTTGGACCTTAATATTTACAAAATTTTGAGCCCCAGTCCAAGCCCAAAATGTAATGAATGGGCTGAACCCCCCGACCCAAACCTGGCCCATGCTCACCCCTATTCAGAGTCCCACAAACTAAAAGATCAATTATATATATATTGCCAACAAAAATTCACATCCAAATTGGAAAAAGGGAAAGACATTCATGACTAACAACCCATTTTATTTTCATACACTTGTAAATTTTACAAATAGACCATCTCTATTTCAACCCCCATCATTACAAATAAATAACCTTCATCCTAGAAATTTTTATAGCAAAATCAACATAAAAAATAAAAATAAAAAGACCATTCCTCCTGCCATTTCCTAGCTCAATACAACCTGAAACAACAAATAAAGCAAAAGAAAATGAGAAACCAGATGTATAATATATTAATATATATAAACATATATACGTTTATTTGCATGCATGTGTGTGATCTAAGGGACAATATCCAACATTTCAAGTCCCACATATTTGTAGACACAAATTTCGTGCGTAAATCCGCAACCCAAAATAAATGTAACAAATTCAATAAATGAATATTTTTAATAGAGAATGGATACAACTCTTTGATTTTACACTCTTTTACACACAAAAAAAGTAAACCTCTAATTCTTTGTCGACAGAATCCAAGGGTCTGACAGCGTGTTTCTTGAATTCAGGTATTGATGATACTTGACTGTAGGGGAATCGCTTCTCTTCGTGATTTCGTGCTTGATTCGAAAAGGAGAGAAACACTATGAATCTCGCTCTTAGGGCCAGATTTGTAGCGTAGTTCTGAGATGCAAGAAGTCTTCTTCTCTCTAGCAACGAACTGTTATTGATGGAGAGATTGGAAAGCATGCCTTGAGTTTTCAAGCCTTTGGAGAGCTCTAGAGATGGTTTGAGAGTCTTCTTTTCTCTAGAGCTTCTTCCTTTAAGTCTTTAGCCAAAAGTCCCTTCTTTATGTGAAAGGAGAGTATTTATAGACTTAGGGTTAGAGTCTTGCCAAACCTTTGATTAGGTGTTCATTAGATGCTCTTACCCATTTTAGTCTTAAAGAGTATTTGCACCTCTTTGTTTGAAGAGAAGTGCGATTTATAGAATTATTTGTATTCCATGAGTGACATAACTTTTCTTTTTTTTATCCAAAAGAATCTAGATTTTATTTTATTCAAATCTCTCTCATGTGGGTCCCATACTAGTTGGGTTTTTGGGTCAGCTAATGGGCTAAGACATGTATGGGTTTGGTGGTCTTATGAATTATTGTTCGAAACCTGGATTAGACTCAATGAATTTGTCTCTTCAATTGGGCTTAATCTATGAGTGTAAGGCCCATACATGATGTTTTGGCCATTTTGTATAAATTTGAAAGGGTGTTGGACCATATTTGTAATTTAAATAAAATTTATGTATCTACCCCCATCGGTGCTGTTTCTTACCTCAGAATAAATTCGTTGCACAAAAGCTGGGTTCTTGACAGCTCTTGCGAGAATAGTCATTATTTGCTGTTACCTTTATTTTGGGTTCCCTGTAGCCGTTCCTCCATGCCAATAATTCCCGGAGGTCTGTTTTTACTTTCTTACCTTCACAATTTTCAACGTTTAGTTCCTGTTACTATCCTTCTGTCGATTTCCGCTCCCAGACTATTTTGGCCCAATTCAACACAAGCCCCTACATGCCATGTTCTGAGCACTGTGTCTTCTTCTTCTTCTTCTATTGATGTTCTTCAACAAATACTTCTACCAGTACTCTCCCGCAAACCCTTCATTTGTCAAAACGTACAGTTAGCTGGGGTGTCTCTGTTCTCACCTACCTTAGCTTAGCTGGGGCGGCTTCTCTGTTCTCACCTAACAAATTAGATAAAAGGGGACCCAATCATGACTCTTTAGCCGCCATTAATTTACATTTGTGGTCCGAAAACCATCGTTGAGGATTTAACCCCTCATCTTGTTTCCTCCTTCACACCCAAAGCCCCAAACTCCCAACAGGAAGCTTCGAATCGAAGATGAATGAAGGAAAACAAGAGCAGACAAGCCATGTCTTGCCGTTCCCGAAGCTCCCAAGCGATGTCATGGATGAAATCCTTTCAAGACTACCCGTGAAGTCTCTGGTGCGATTCAGGTGCGTATGTAAATCTTGGAACACTCTATTCAGTGATCCTGATTTCCAAAAATTGCACCTCAGTCGAGCTACTGAAATCAACAACTTGTCTAGTCTTATCATTGCATCTGCTTACAAACTCTACTACATACCAGACATTGATCCATATAAGAAGCCCAAGTCCATAAAACTCGAATTACCAGGTGAAAGTTCTTCTCGTTGGATCACAATAGTGGGTTCCTGTAATGGGTTAGTTTGTTTTACTGATAGGATGTATAGTGGAGATGGTGAAATATATTTGTGGAATCCTGTCACTAGAGAATGCACAGAGTTGCCATATGCCCCTTTGAATCCAATCAAGTTGTATATCCGTCACACTGTTTTGGGGTTTGGTTTCAATCCCATTGCCAATGAATATAAAGTGGTAAGAATTGTGTACTCTTATCTCACTCAGAATGATTGGGATACAAGTGTTTTTCAATCCGAAGTCAGTGTATACACACTTGGGACAAATTCCTGGAGAGGGTTCGAAGGCATTCGGTGCAAGATTGATTCCACAACGATGATGGCAAATGTCACAGGAGCATCTCAAGTAGCACTCGTCAATGGTAATCTCCATTGGATGGCGACTTGCTATGCCATGTCAAATGCCTCTAGAATAATCATATCTTTTGATATTGGGCATGAGAAGTTCCAAGAGGTCATGCTGCCTGATATCCAGGATGATTCTAATTTCACCTTGCAGGTGGCTGCCTTGGGAGGGCATCTTTCTTTAGTTTGTCATTACTTTAATAAGGAAGATTTTGATATATGGGTAATGAAGGATTATGGCGTCAAGCAATCTTGGACTAAGCAATTCTCCATTAGACAGTCGGACACAGTCTCAGTTGGTCATATTCCATCCTTACAGCTATTGGGTATTTGGAAGAATGGCAAAATTCTGCTACAAATGGGTACTGAAAGGATTGTCTTATATGACCCAATAAACAAGACTATTAGAAAAGTTTGGATTCCTGATGAACCATATGCTTTCGAATCACATACTTATGTGGAGAGTCTTGTTTCACCCGGGGCTGAAGAATAACAGCAAACGAAAGGGGCTGAGGAGAAGAAAGGGGAATAGGAAGTAGAGGTAATATACATTAGCTCATTCTATTACAGTTAGTCTTTTATGCATCAGGGTCTATTCGTATGCATCTCTGGACCATAGTTGGCTGAAATTTTGGTTCATGCCAATTGTAATTTTATTGTTAATGTTGGAATCTCTCTCTCTCTCTCTCTCTCTCTTCCTCTCCATGTGTTTATGTTTTGGTTAATAGAAAGATTTATTAAGTGTGACAGTCTTTCTACCTTCATATAAGTTGAGATAGCTTAAATGGGTGTGTGTGATTACTTTGCTTAGCATGCGAGAGGGACAGGGATTGATACCCTGCATGTAATTTAATTTACCCTCTGTTCTGTATAACTACTATCTATCACATATTGTTGTGCAAAATAATTGCAGATTTCTTGAACAGAATTTCACTGATGATATGAAGTTAAGAGGATTAGAGGTTGACTCTGGAGATAGTTATATCAGTTGTTTAGTACTCAGATATTAGCAATAAGCAACCATCAAATGACTGGTCTCTTTTCTTGTCAAGACCTTTAATCATTATCTGCAACTTAGGATTTACTTTATGTTCCTACTTTACCCAGTATGTTTGCCTCCCACTTGGGGTCTTCTATGCCTAAAGAGAGAAATCTTATATTGTATTGCTGTATGCCCACCATATCGGAGGGACATGAAGAGGTAAAAAAATGGAGTTTTATCCATATTTTCCGACCTAGGATGTACCATAATTTGGTCTGAAAAGACCTAACATTATTTCACAAAAATCCTCAAACTCTTGGGTTTAAGAGATCAAAATGGGGAATTGGGCCTATAGGAAAACTCCAGATAATACCTAAGTCAATTCTGTAAAGTTTTTCAAAAATCCTAAACCAATAATTGGTTTTGTGAAAAATGTATTTTTCCAAGGGAATAGGCTTTGTCCAAACATGTACCAAAGAAAATATATTATTTCTAAAGCCCATTATCATGAAAGGTAGAGGCATATCCACACAGACTATAGCATGGAACAATATATCTAGAATATTCTTTCTCTTGTGCTTCAAAGTGCCCTTAAGCTACATTAAATCTCAAGAATCTCTTTTTCTCCTAATTACTATTATACCCCTAAGCAAAATGACCAAATTCCATGTAGGGTTACATCATTTATTTAAGAATGATGAAGATGGGCTTTGAGTTTCTCTTCCAAATTAGGAAAATTCCTCTCCAAGAAAGGAATCTTCTCTAACTTTGAAGATTTCTCCTCTAAATTTATACAAGAATTCTTCATCACAAGAGGAAGCTCAAGATCAAGAGGGAAGAAAGCGGAAGATGAATGAGCAAGAGAGGAAAAGAATCAAGGAGAATGAAGAAGCAGATTGCCAATTGTTATAAATATTCCTTTCTCATTTAAATTTTGTAGAGAATTCCTTCCATGGTAGGATATGAATAAAATTAGGTATAATTTAGAATATTAGGATAATCCATAGATCTTCATGTTTTGAATGGTTCCTTGTTTGGATTTTCTCCATAATCTATATTTAAATACCAATGTATGCTTAGATGGATTGATTTGCTAGGAATTCTTATTGAATTTCATGAAATTAAATGGATCTTGCTGTTTGTTCTTAAATCTATGTGAATTTTACATGATTATGCAATTTCTCTAGATCTGGGAAAGTTTATTGAAGTTCCTTGTCTAATCTCTATAGATCTAACAATTTTATGTGTTTATTGGCTTATTGGTGTTCATGGGGAGCTTATCTTGGTAATTGATTTGTGGATTCAACAAAGACTCTTCTAAGATCCCACAAATATGAAATTACAAGATTCAATATCCAATTGTGATTCTTGAGGGGGTGAATAAGATCTAACTTGATTTTTAATCTATGTAGTCCAACTTTGAATTACTTTAATTTTACTGAAGCTATCTAATTGAATCACTCACATTTGCAACAGAATAATCATGTAAACAACTAGAGCATAAACAATTGGAAGAATACACATAAGAAAGTCACAATTAATCACACAATATACACAAATGGTTTATAGTGGTTTGGCATCCTCCAGTGCCTATGTCCATGTCCTCTCAAAAGCTCTTCCCTGAGGTTGTTAATTTTTATTAATAGATTTCCTAATCTATTACAGAAAATAAAAAAACTGAAATACTCATAAGTTTAGTGAAAATCCACTTGCCTTGTAAGTCTACACCTAGTGACTCCGATGACTACACTC
>JAOXJP010178682.1:0-12509 GCA_025762735.1 Platanus orientalis
CTTGCAGGATGGAGATCCTAAAACCCTGGAATGGGACTAGGCCCTCACCTAGTTTAACATGGTGGTGGAGGTCACTCCCTCCCATTGGGTTAAAGGTTCTCCCACCTTCTTCTTCTTCATCTTTTTACATTTTTTTTCAGATTTTGTGTTGCTGAAAACTAACAACCTATAGGAGATTCTTCACCAAGCCTTCAAATTGGATTTTCTTAGCAAGCCAATGACTTCCAAGACTTTCTAATGATTGGGCAACGCCTATTGCAGCAAACCCCAACTGCATCTTGTAGTTTTGACTGAGTTTTATGGGCTGATTTTGAGAGCCAGGCATGAATACCCTTGCTTGACAGTTTGTGGAAGATCAGCCACCACCTTCAAACCATTAGAGCTTTTAAAGATTTGAGTTCTCCAGGGTATACTACACCCCTGGGCAATCCCTAAGCACACAGCCTCCCTCCCAAAAACTCCGGCCATATAAAAACTCCCTCTGGGTTTACTAGCAGCTGGCAGCACACCCTATTTTGGAGGGTGATTTTCGAAAATTTCAAATTCCTAGTTTTTGGTCAATTTCTTGTTGGATACTTAATGCTCTCACACTAGAAGACTCAAATCAAACAAGATACAGTGAAATCAAGGTACTTATTCCTCTCTTTGAACCCTCTTTCAAATCCTTTTTAGTGGTGATTGTGTGGAATGTTCTGGCATAAGACTTGGAACTGCAGGATTAGTTTTCTGAACCTATTCCAAATGTTTGAGACCTAATTTTCTACACCTAATCATACCTAAACACACTTCATACCATCTCTTTAATGTCCTCCATACAAAACCCTAATACTTTTGCTTATTTCCTTATTTTATGACATTGTTTAAACACTTTTAAACCACTTTATTAAGCATCAGATTTTTGGACAGCAACTTTACCATCATTATCTCTTTAAATTAGTTGGATCTTTTTGAAACATTAATTAGGTTCCACTTTTGTTTAGTACTTTGTTACTCTTAACTCCTTTCATGCATGATGAATATAACTTAAAGAACTACTTGAATTTGCATTTGAATGGTGTAAGTAAGAATCTAGTTTTTATCATTTTATTGCTTTAGTGATTTTATGTCGATCTCCTATGCACACACTTCACTATCCCACATGCATGCTGCATCACTTTAGAAGTTTCTAAATTAGATAAGTGTCTATTTTATTGAGTTTGTAAGCCTTTCTATTTTATTGAGTTTGTAAGCCTATTTCAACGACTGAAATTGGAATTGATTTGAAATGAGCTTAGCTCCTTGTGGACGTGTGTCCCTTTATCCCTCGCTCTTCTTTAGTGTTGTAACTAT
The DNA here is from genome assembly GCA_025762735.1 of Platanus orientalis. NCBI lineage: Eukaryota > Viridiplantae > Streptophyta > Magnoliopsida > Proteales > Platanaceae > Platanus > Platanus orientalis. The sequence continues at coordinate 1,330 of JAOXJP010178682.1, forward strand.
GGGCTCCCCTTCTATCCTCCTTCTATCTCTAGTCTCTGATCTCCACTCCTCTTCTTCTATGAAATCATTCTCTTATTTCTCACTAAATATCTCTATTTCTTTGCTGTAAAATTCCATAGTCAAAGACCAAGGTACTGAATTCAGAACCCAGTAGACTAATAAGGATCACATCAGAATTTTCAAAAACCTATTTGAGGTCAAATTGCACCATATAATGTAAAGTATTTTGAGCTTTAATTCATCAGATTTTAATGCTTATTTTAGCCTCTAATTGATTCCAAAAACTCCATTAACATTCTTCTAACAAAACCCCATCTCTTTCATAATTAATCTAAGTGTATCTTCTCTTAACCAGAATTTTCTAGGTACCTATAACCTTAAAATCGCCCCCCTATAAATCCCCCTTTCTTCTCTTTTCTTTTAGGGTTTTGTTCCCATATGTGTCCCCTACAAAACCCCCAAAACTCCTCTTGAATTCCCTTCTTCCTTGCTCACCTTCTTCTTCATAAAACCCTACTGGTTTATGAAACCTCCGTTAAAGAAACTTGTTGGACTGAAATTGTTATAATTTGATAAATCAAATCTTTATTAGAAACTTGTAAATTTTTAAAAAGAAATCCACCATAAAGGTCAAAATCACCCTGAAATTTTTCAGAATTTTCTGACTCGTGATCAGGGGTATTTTGGTCATTTCATGCATTCTATAAAAAAAAATCCAGATTTGCCCCTTTCTCTAATTTCTTCTTGTTTTCTCCTCTATATTCTTACTAATCTTTTATATTTCAATTCTCGCTTTCAGTTTAAGTTTCTCCTAAATTTGCTAGTGTTAGGGTGTTTAAAGATAATTTCCTGGTTCCTTCAATCTGTATTTGCTTCTGCATATTCTTTGGGCCTTTATCCTACATCATGTCTCCACCTCACTCATACATGGAAGAGATACATCCGGGAGACATGTACCTCGCCTTCTTAGATTATCTAAAAGGGGTCATTACTTTGGTGCAATGGCAGTGGCTTGGACTGCCAATGTGAAAACGCAGGTTCGAGTCTTGTGAGCAGCCACTTTGTGCAAAAAAACCAAAGGTTAGGTTTGTATCCCACCCCGTTTCATCTTAGATTATATATAGTTGGAATTTTGCCGAGAGTAGCTAACCACATGAAGTGGTGTAGGATAGCCTATGGGGCCATCCTGTGGATGTGAGCCCAAAATCAAATGAAAAGAACACCTTAGATAAAGATAACCACAAAACAAGGTTATGGAAAATCTGAGCAGCAGATAGGAAATGACCAAAATACCCTGGCAAGTTGTCAAAAAGGTACAAAAATTTGCAGGTCGCTAAATGAGTATTAGATGAGTATGTATGCAAAATTTCAGGTCAAACAGATGAGTGAAAGTATTTAAAATTTATAAAAGAATAATCTGTCTAGAAATTTCAGCAGAATTATTTTAAAGAACTAAGGTTTAGCTCAATGGCAAAACAGTAAAACTAAAAAAATTTTAAAAGGAATTTAGGTCTTAAGATAGCCAACATATAGGAGAAGAAAACCCTACAATAATAGATCAAAAAGCCCTACTTTTAGAGGGGGCGATTTTGACAAAACTGTAACTTGGAAGTATCTTAGCCGTGTGATGAACAGAGTGTATAATTATGGATTCCACCAGCTTCGGTCCTTCACTCTTGATGATTTCAGTCCAACCGAATGGGGTTTTAATGGTAGCAGAAGATGAAGAACAATGTAGATAGAAGGAGAAAGAAGAATGAAGAAGAAGATGGAAATCAAGAAGATCAATGAGGAGAAAGAAGGCCTAATCGACACCAATCGAATGGGGTTTCTAGTGGCACCAACCCCTCGAATAATTCACACAGCAACAACCGTGAGAAGAGGGAAAACCCTTTTCTTTTCATTAATCCATAATGATCTTTACATGTCGTGTAAGCCTCTTTTATAGGCTTCAAAACAGAAAATTTAGAAACTATAAAATTAGAAACTCTTAGATTGTGCAAGCTCTATTCCCCAAGTAATTCCTAATTAGAACTACCAAACAGGAAATAATCACACACTTCTTAAACTCCTAAAAGCTATTCCTAAAGGAGTTGTTGACCAGCTCAATGCCCCCCCCCCTTTGTTGACTAATTCTTCACCTAACTTCTAAATTAGAGGAATCTACTCTAACTATCGATCAGCTATGTATATCCCCCTAAAATCCCAATAAAGCCCTTGGCATTAAAGCCTTATTACAAGGAAAACCAGAAATTACAAACCCATAAATTATCCATGGCCTTTTACAATTAAATCCCATACCCTAAAAGTTTAAAATAACTCCGTCTTGCAAAAGCTTTTGAACCTAGCCCTTTTGTGAGGTAGGATGTATAGAAATCTCTTTAAGTTGGTTACATCAAAGACTTTGGCCTTTGAAGGGACAGGGAACTCCCACACTACCTTCCGAGGAAACTCTTATCTGTTGTCTCTGCCTACAGAGGTCAAAACAAGTCCGAACCAAGAAAGTACCCGACACCTCCTCTTTCCACACCCTACAGTCCTCTTCCATTCTTGGCCAGATGCTCTCAAATCTCTACAAAAGATCAATCAGAGGTGAAGTCTCTCAATCGTTCAAAGCTCTTTGAACCCTATGATTCCAAATCACCCTCCCATTTCTATATTCCATATACACCAATTTTTCTTCTTTGTTTGCTGCTATTCTAGACATGTCTGGGAATCAATTCTTCAGAGAACCTTCCCCACTCCATATGTCTAGAAATTAAATCCTAGACCTCTTAAAAAACGAAGTAATACCCTTACCACTAACAAATCAGATGTATTAGTAGCGTTTGGGTTGAGTTGGGTTAGAACTTAGAAGAACCCCCATCCCGAGCCCAACCCGAGGACAATTTGGGTTGGCATTTTCCCAACTGAGCTCAACCCAATGAAAAGAAAAAACTACCCAACCCAACCCAAGGTCAGGTTGGGTCACAGTTAGAAAACCCAAGTCACACCCCTATCACAAGGCATATGAAGCCCTCCCCAACATTTTCTCTTCTCTTTTCCCAACCAAAACATCCAAAGCCTAGTTTTCCATCTGGAGAGAATAAATAAATAAAGGTGAAGAAGAAAAAAAGAAGAAGAAGAAGAGGAAAGGAGGGACAGGTAAGTCGTTTTTGCCTTTTGGTTTCTCCTCTCTCTCTCTCTCTCTCTAACACACACACACACATTTACTGCTTCAAATTATCTGTTTTATTTTTTTAATATATTTACCATACTTTAGTCAAATTTTTTCTGTTTTATAATATAAACTAATTTCTATTATATCTTTTTATTTTTGAGTATTTTTATTATATTTAATTATATTTTAGCGAGCCACGGTCAGTTCATGCATAGTGTGGATGGAACCCAGTTTAAACTGAACAAATCACCTCACTTATTAATAATAACATATCAGCAAATTTTCAAAAATATTAAAATTTCAATGAAATTTGTTACAACCGTTCATAAAAATTATATTTTTCAAAGAAAAAATCTACAAGATCAATTCATGTCTAAGACTTCAAATATATATATATATACATATATATATATATTTCCATTGTTGGAAATATACTTTCCTATGTCCTACGTCCTTCAAATCTCAAACCATAAAAGAAAGGTATGAGTGTGACTTGTGAAGAAAAAGAAGTACATGACCATGTTTCATAACATGATGATTTGGCTCTATACTAAAAGACATGTGGAGGACAGTACTATGGCTGCCCCCAGACAATGGGGACAACGGATTTGAGCCAACTCAAAATTATGTGTTCGGTTGAGGAGAAAGAACATGACATAAGAGTTGTAATTTTGTTTATTATGTTTATGTACCATTTTCTTTTGTAGGGATATGTGTGGCTCTATTTACAAGTTTTATGTGTAAGCACGAAAAAAATATTTGGGTGATAATGGATCATATTCCCCCGCCATGCCTATGCTAGTTTCTTATTCCTCTCTTACTTATCATACATTGACACTTCCTACAGTTTTTTGAGTCATGACTGTGTGTAATCATGGTTATTTTAACATTTCATGGACTTTCATTGAAAATTTTCACGTGTTTTTTCAATATTTCCCTAACTAAACAGATTTTTCATTATTTTGGATCATTCTAGCAAAAATTCCTTGAATTTCCATAACTCCCTGAGGCGAGATCAATCAAAACCTTGGTCCTGTATGTGACAAGGATCGTGTGACATTATTTCTAGATATCAACAGGATTATGTATGATCCAATGTATACATGTTCTACTGATGAAGAGATATTGTTAACACAATATCCATAGGATCATTGTGGCATGTCTTGTAGAAGCGTATTTGAACAAATGAGGGTTATGAGTCAAATAAAATGTCATTAAACCAGGACCACTATTCTAGGGTGAACATTTCCAAACCCTAGAGATTTGACACAGGCACAAAGAATAGGGGGCTCAATTTTGAGTGGGGCAACAAAAGGAAGATGCAAGACTGTTACACAGTATCACTGCCACACAAATCCTTTGATGGCTGCAATTCCTTTTTAAAGTTGTAGTTTTGTTTCCCCTTGGTTTTTCAGTTGGAATAGTACTAACAGTTGGTGTGCCCTTTTTGAGTTGTCATTGACATAGTTTATAAAAATGGAAGGCAGGTCATAGGAGAGAGTTGAGTTTCTCAGTTTTACATCTGTGTTGAAATCGTTGAGAAGTGAAGAGTATATAGGGTTTGAAGTTGAGTTGAAAAATAAAAAATAAGATAAAATCCTGACGCCTATGTGATTTCGATCAGCTTGTCCTACATCAATAGTCAACAAGCTGAGGTAGATGACAATGAATTCTGCTGGTTTCAAATGACACTGAATACACCAGTTGAAAGTTTTATTTCTTATTTTTTTGATCTAGGGATGAGAAGAGTTTGATGAAGATACAACAAAACAGAGACAACATTTGAGCCTTAATCTCTTCTCCTCCACATTATTTTCTAGAAACTTATAGGTATTTTGGGCCCAAGTAGAGGTAAGACTCAACACTAATAAAGGATATGAAACCATAGCTATTTATACAAGATCATACAAATCATGAAATAGTAATGCCACTTTCCTTTCTCTGATCCCAAAATCCTCTCATGCTATTCGAGTTTCGGAATTTAGACCGATAAGCTTGGTGGGAAGTGTCTACAAGATCATATCTAAAGCTTTAGCTTGTCGGATTAAAGTTGTTCTTCCAGATTAAATCTCTCCCAACCAAAGTGCTTTTATCGGAGGAAGGCAGGCTATAGATGGGGTGCTTGTTGCTAATGAATGCTTGGATGCGGTCCTTAAAATGGGGATTCGGGAATTCTTTGCAATTTGGACATGGAAAAGGCTTATGACAGAGTCAACTAGGATTTTTCGGACTACATGCTTGGGAGGATGCGATTCAGTAAAAAATGGAGAAAATTGATGAAAAAATGTTATGGCACATCTCATTATTTTGTTCTCGTAAATGGTACAGCAGTAGAACACTTCCATGGTTCTAGGGGTTTACGTTAGGGTGATCCTCTTTCTCCATTTCTCCTCCTGGTGTTTGCAGAAGCTTTTGGAGCTTTGCTCTCTAAAGCCTTCAGTGGGGGCATTCTTAAAGGCTTTGAAGTGAATCCGAATGGGATTCAGGTATTCCATCCACAATTTGCAAATGATACGTTGATCTTGTGTAAAGCATCGGAAGTTCAAGTTAAATACCTGAGATGTGTCGTTAGATGTTTTGAGGCAGTGTCGAGGCTTAAAGTTAATTTGCATAAAAGTAAAATATGTGGGGTAGGGCTGGAAAATTTAGGGAGATTGGCTGATTGCCTGGGTTGCTCGGTTGGTTCCCTTCCAACGACCTACTTGAGCCTTCCGTTAAGGTCGTCTTATAAATGTATCTCCTCATGGAACACAGTTATTGATAGAGTTCAGAAAAGACTTGTTGGGTAGAAAGGTAGTCACCTCTCGAAGGGAGGGAAAGTGGTGTTGATCAAATCGGTTTTATCTAGCCTCTCAACGTACTTCCTCTCGTTTCTTGTGATTCCGGCTTTGGTGGAGAAAATATTAGAACAGTGCCAAAGGGAGTTCCTTTGAGGAAAAAACAAAGAAGGCCAGGGAATGAATTTGATGGCTTGGTCTAAGGTGTGCAAGCCTAAAGCTTACGGAGACCTAGGCATAAGGAGAATCCGCACTACTAACAAAACCCTCTTATCCAAGTGGCTATGGAGATTTGGGCGGGAAAGGGAGAATTTGTGGCGACAGGTCATTGCCAGTAAATATGGTTCGGTCAGTGATTGGGAGGCAAAGTCTTCTATGCATCCTTATGGTTGTGGGTGTTGGAAGGCTATCATGAAGGAAACAACCAACTTTAAGCAGAGAATTAAATTTGAGGTGGGCTCTAGAAGGAGAATTCGGTTCTGGAAAGACAAATGGTGTACTGATAGACCTCTGATGTTGGAATCGCCATTTATCTTCAATGTTGCAAGGAACAAGGATGTCAAGGTAGTTGATTGTTGGGTCTCCTTAGAAAATGGCGGCGCTTAGAGGGTGGATCTTCGCAGAAGATTTAATGATTGGGAGATAGGGGATATGACCACCCTAATTGAGATGGTTGAGCATGTTCACCCACGCTAAGAAGAGGAAGATTAAATGCGTTGGATATATACTAAAAATGGTTTTTTCTCGTTGAAATCCCTTATAGAAGTCCAATGGTCAAGCACTGTAACCAACCCCTTGTGGTGGAAGGTTTAGAGTTTGTACATTCCATCAAAGGTATCTTTTTTTCCTTTGGCTGGGCTTGCATGAAGGTCTCCCTACTATAGACGTCTTGCAACATCGTGGACTCATTTTACCGAATGCTTGTTCCTTGTGCCTAGACGATGCAGAGAGCATTCAACACATTTTCCTCCACTGTCTGTATGCATACGATGTTTGGTCTCTATTTTTCAAAGAGATTGGATTATCTTTGGCCATCCCCCTAAACTTGGATGTGCTTCTTTTGTCTTGGGGTATTTGGAGGATCCCCAAGAAAGGACAGATTATTTGGAGTTTGGTTTTCCCTGCTGTATGTTGGGCTCTTTGGTTAGAGCGAAACCAAAGAGTTTTTGAAGGTCATAGTGAGCCAACCATTAATGTATACTCTAAAGCCAAAGATATTGCTTGTTTTTGGGGCCTAAGATGCCAAACCTTGGGGGATTATTCGGTTTCTAGTACCAAACAGGGTTGAGCTTCTTTTTTTGTGGGTAACTAATTTGTGTTGTAGTTGGTTTCTTTTGGGACTTTTCGTCCTTTTTCTTTAATAAAAATTTCTTTCATAAAAAAAAAAAAGACTCGATGGTGTTGGTGGTGGATCAATTTGACGAGGTGAGTAATATTTGGGTTCCTAGGCTCCGGCAGAATTTGAATGGTTAGGAGTTAGGTAAGATATGCAGTTTGTTGAGCATGATTGAGGGTTTCAAGGTGAATCTGTTGGTGGGCAATGGATGGGATTGGGTTATTTTAAGTGAACGGAGGTTCACCACTAAGTCATTGTATTTGGATATGGTTAGTCATAGGTCCTCTTCATTTATTCATTAAGGCATTTGGATTCTGGACTTTCCTTCCAAAAGTTTCGTTCTTTATGTGAAATTCTTATTTGGATAAAATTCTTGCCCTCATCCATCCACTAAGGGTTGTAATTTGGCAAAAAGGTGTGTTCTCTGTTTGTAAGAGGAATCAGTGGATCATCTGTTTGTCCATTGTCTTATGGCGAATATGGTCTGGGGATTCTTTATCTACCATCTCTGTGTTGCTTGGTCCTTCTCTCTCTAGTTTTTGAATTGATTTTGGGATGGTGGATCTATGACTTAGTGGAGATTCCTACCATCATTTGGTATTTCTTGCCGGGGGCCGTTTGCTGGGGTCTTTTAGAATAGAGGAATTATAGGATCTTTGAGGTCAAGAGGAGTCAGATGGGGCTCTCACTTTTCATTTATAAATTTTATTTGATTGGATTTTTATCAGGGTGGATTTTGAGGAAAGGGAGTGGTATTTTCTTTGGTGTGAGGACTTGTAATTTGGGGGTTGGTGGTTGTTTTCTTCCATTTCTATTTTGATTTTTTCCGTTTTGTTCTCTATCTTATTGTCCTTCACCTTCTTAGTGATGGTTTTTGTTTTTGTGTTTTGGTTTTGTTTTTGTGCTCGTTTTTGTTTTCAATAAAGATTGTCTTTTACCTCTAAAAAAGGAATTTGTATTTTTTTCAGGGGCCAAGTCTAGAGAAAGAATTTTGGGGACAATGAATCCATTGACCGAAATCCCAAGAAAAGTGAAAAATGAGTATGGTGTCTAGGGGCACTTTTTCTTTGCATGTCTAAAATGGAATAGTATTGCTGTATTAGAAGATGCTTTAGAGGATAATGACGATTCAAACTCAGTAGTTTTGTCGGAACTGAAAAAGTTTAGAAGAAATCAAAGTTGAAGGAAAGCTTGAGTTTAGACACTTTTGAACATCATTAAAAGAACTCGTACAAAGAACGAGCTTCAAATAACGCGAGAACTTGCTTGCAAAGAAGTATTAAACCCCTCGTGAAGAGTTTCGAACTTGAGACCTACTTTGATACCACTTTGATGCAGGATGACTAATCACTTGCTTTAAAAGCTCAAACTGATAGAGGGAGACAAATCAATCCCTTTATCTTATACCTTAGATTAGGCCAGGCCAGGTCCTCGGCCGAGCCCTCTTCTTGGGCCTCACTTCATATGGTTCTAACTTCACATGAGCCATCCGTTTCACATGGGTCGCCTCACCCCGAGTACGCTCCCGTTTCACACAAGCCTGCCCCATTTGAGCCCGGTATGAAAATGCCCCTGCATTAAATAAAATTATGAGTTACAAAGTGTATGAATAGTTTTTACACCTCAGATTTCCAAATCTCAATATAATTGGACTTTAAAAAAAATCTAAAGTAGTTAATTCCCATCACAACTTGGTACCCACATGCCAGTATTTTGGCTAATACTTTCCCAAATCACCTAGTTTTACAAGATTGGATTCATTGGGAAGGTAATTGAATAAACTTAAGGCATGAAGAAAAGTGACAGATGTAGAACTTTCACTTTCCTAAAAAAATAAATAAAACCTATTTTACTTGGTTATAAATAAATACCCAACTAACAAGAAACGAACTTATATTACTCAAAACTGACAATAATAAAAATTATTGATAAACAAAAATTTTAAACCCCAAATACCCCTACATGAGCCCATCAAATTTGAGTATATGCTATTTTTGTCTTGCATCAATTAGCTTATCTCTATCTTGTTTTTTTTTTTCCTTTTTTCTTTTGATAAAGCAAAATTAGATTAGAAGAAGGGGATAAGACATCCCCAAAGCCGAAAAAGAACAGCGAGCCACCCAAACAAGCCTAAGGGGACAAAGCCCATCTATCTTGTTTATTGACCTCAGCTTGCATTCTTCTCTTGGTGGTGATTTGCTTCCTGTTATTCAAATCTGATCTTTTGTAGTGTAAATCTTTTAAACTGCTACGTTATGCTGATTCTCTTTCTCTAACACACACATGCATGCACATATGCTAAAATATATTATATTTTGCATACATTGGGCTTTGTATTTTTGATGAGTTGGGGTACTTGTTAGAATTTTATGCAGTATAAAAGATCTTCCCAGTGTGAACTTTCTATTTGGATACTTTGATTCTTCCACTTCTCTTTTTCTTGATTTTTGTGAGGGCTGATCTTTTTTGTCTTACATGTTGAAATTGCACAAGGTAGTCACATAAGCTTGTCCTTATAATTACTATTATTACATTTAGGAGATTTTTTCATTTCATCTCTTTCTGTGGGTCAAATGACCTCCAGCATAAACTTTATTTGAATCTTCTATTCCCTTACAATGCTTTATGAATTGTCAGGAGACTAACTTCAAAGAATGGAAGCTAGTGGTGCAAGACATCATCCGGTTTTTGAAAGCTGATACAGCTTTTATGAATACTAGACCTCTCCGATATTGTGTTCTGTTTGACTACTATCCACCTTCACTTCCATATGTAGCTCGTTTCCATGCAAACAGGGTTCTAAAGTTGCAAGATGCATTGCTGACAAGCTATCACCGCAATGAGGTAAACTGGTATTACATGTTTACATTGAAGCGCCATGTTGTTTGGACTTTGGATCTGTCTAGTGATTTCACTGGAATTCACAATCCGGAAAGGGATGCGTGGCACTAATTCTTATGTTGTCCACTTTCAGGTCAAGTTCACAGAACTTACTTTGGATGCTTTTAGAATGCTGCAATGTTTGGAGTGGGAGCCTAGTGGATCCTTCTACCAAAAGCGTCCACTGGAATCAAGTGACAATGGTGCTTTGAATGATCAGTCTGGCGCCTCTGGACTTATCGATATAAACCTTTCCGCAGACATGACTGATCCAACTTTGCCTCCAAATCCAAAGAAGACTATTCTCTATCGTCCATCAGTGACCCATTTGATAGCAGTAAGTGTCGAAGACATAGGATTTCTTTTGTTCCTTCTGCGTATCTTGCTCTATTGGTTGTTGTTGTTTTTGTTTTAAGTTTTTTTCATTTCTTTCTACCCTGTTGGAGGCTTCATATATTGTGTCCTCTTGTTGAAATTTTGTTTTTAGGTAAGAGTGAGGGCATGATGATGAACAGACTGATTTAATCAGGCGTGTAGGTTATGCCTGATGATCAGAACTTTGGGTCGTCCAAGCTTTAGCTCACTTGAAGCCGAACTTTGCTTTCTCTTCAACAGTCAAAATTCTGCATGTCAAAAGAGAAGTGAATCACATGGCTGATGGGCTGGCCCCATAGACAGATAGACAGACTAGGATTTTTGATGTAGGATACTCCTTTTTAATAAGATCCCACAACAATTAGGGATAAACTGCAAACGTTGTATAGAAATCAAGAGAACCAAAAGAAATATGAAATCAAGAAGCAAGAAAAGGGTGAGAAAGTAAATTGTGGAAGAAGGTAGGAAAAGAAGATTAAAAGAGATAATAAATAATTTTTTGTATAAATCTTTAAAGAATATTCAAAAATAAAGGAACATAAGAGAGAAGAGATTAGAGAAGAGAGGAAAAGAATAAGGAACAAGAAGAAGATTAAAAACTCACCTAACCGTGAGAGGTATAGATATGTAGTCAAACCTTGGGCTTCAAAAC
>JAOXJP010178693.1:0-12508 GCA_025762735.1 Platanus orientalis
AGAATTTTGCACCTTGAATGCCTGACATGATTAGATTGTGGAGTTTATTTTGGATTCCAAATGCCTTGAGAACTGTATTGATGAAGTCTCATTCCAGTCTATCATATGCTTTCGCCATGTCTAGTTTTAGAGCAAATGCTCCATTTTTTCCACGCATAGTTTTCATGGAGTGGATAACTTCTTGGGCAATTATGATATTGTCTGTAATCTATCTCCCTGGTATAAAAGCTCATTGATTTGATGAAACCAATTTATCCAAGTAAGGTCTGAGTCTTCTTGTAATGATTTTGGTAATCAACTTATAAGTAACATTGCACAATGAAATTGGACAATAGTCAGCTTGATTTTCTGCAACCTCCTTCTTTGGAATAAGTGCAATATATGTCTTGTTGATTTCCATTGGAATTTGGCAATCCCTAAAAGTCTATTGGACAAGCATGACATGATCACTGCTAGTAATATCCCAAAGATTTTGATGGAACATTGTAGGGATTCCATCTGGTCCAGGGGCTTTGAGTGGTCCTATGGAATTTAAAGCTGCCTTGATTTCATCCAGTTCGGAATGGCCTCCAACTGCTCATTTTCCTTACATGTGATTGGTTTGTCAGTGAGATTGAGTTCTTGATCAATTGGGATGAGGATGTTGGAGGAGAATATTGCATTGAAGTACTAGATAAAGCTATTACTGATATCTTTTTTATTAGTAGAAACTTCACCAGAGGATGTTCTAATTAAGGTGATTATGTTCTTCCTTCTGTTGAGTGTGGAGACATGAAAGAAAGCTATGTTTCTGTCTCCTTTGATCCATGAAACCCTGGATATTTGCATCCAATAGATTTCTTCTCTCTTGAGAAGTTCATTTAATCTTTCGACCAGTGCCTTTTCTCTTTCAATGTTGTTGTCTTCAAGTGCAGCCATTTGGATCCTTAGAAGTTCCTCTTTAATCTTCTGAATTTCTAGCTGGGTATGGCCAAATTTTTGCTTACTCCATTGCTTGATATCTCCTTTGAAGTATTTGATTTTCCTAGTGATGTCCTGATCAAGTACTTTGTTCCAGGCTTAATCCACCATATTCTTGAAGGATTCATCTGTGAACCACATCGCTTCAATTCTAAATAGTGGTATCTTCCTTCTTTTAAGTTTCTCTAGATTGAGAAGGATTGGTGCATGATCATTGTTGATCATTGGAAGATGTAAAACTGAAGCATCCGGATATTCCAGTCTGATAGAGCTCTGTTCAATCGTTCTCTGATATTGAATTGTACTCTCCTTCTATTGGACCATGTGTATGCTGGTCCTGAATAGCCCAAATCAATGAGTCCACATGAGTTGATCATTTGTCTAAACTCCTGGTAATGTTGATCTGCCAGTATCGATCCTCCACTCTTCTCTTTAGAATTTGTCATTGAATTAAAATATCCAACGCAGCACCAAGGTTTATCAACACTAGATGTAAATTGGATAATTTCATTCCATACATCTTTTCTCTTGTGTTTCTTTGGATGACCGTACATACATATAAGATACCAATCATTATTTTTTATTTCATTTTGCACAGTAACAATTATTACATTTATAGAAAAATAAGTATCTTGCAAGTTGACATCATTTTTCCAAAGAAGGCATAAGCCTCCTGAGAGTCCCACAGATGGAATCATGAAATGATTAATGTCCCACAAGTGCTTAATTATCTTTTGGAATTCAGTGTTGGAACACTTGGTTTCTGAAAGACAGGAGATTGATGCTTGGGTAGAGTGTAGTATGGATTTTAGGGTTAGGACTGTCGGATCACTACACAAACCTCGACAGTTCCAAGATAATATTTTCATGGCTCCCGCAACTATTGTGGGATAGCCGACAACCGATTGATGTTGATGGTATGAGATGCTTCATTCTTCTTCTTTTTATTCTTTGAAATGACATACTTCTTCTTCACACTTGTGTTGGAGTTCTCTCCTTTTTTCTGAGACTTCTTTTTTCTAGGGGAGATCAAATTCATGCATTCTAATCTTACCCCATACCTTGAGAGGATTAGGGTCTTTTTACAAATCACTCACATGATTCATTGGAATGGATGAGAGAGATGGAACGGACTGACCTGATTGAGGGAGATTGTCATTGAAGCACAATTTTTTCTCTCTAGGGATTGCTTCAAATGGTTGGACCAGTTCAACCAAGTTGGCTAATGGTTCACCTTGAGTTGTCTAAAATGTTTGAAATTGATTTCCTTCATTAATTTTATTGATCAATCCCTTGTGTTGAGGAGAGGACGTGCGAGCATGGAATAAGACAAATTCGGTTTCCTCATTTGTAGTGGGGTCCACTTTGTGTAATAAATCTTTGAATTTAATAGTATTACTCAAAGTGGTCGTTTGCTCCTCCACAATATTCTCCAAGATTTGATTTGGCTTGAATATTCGTCCAATATTCTCTCCCATAACTGAAATCTCCTTTCCTTTTTTGAAGATGTAGAATCTTGGAAAGATTTGTGCTGGCCATTTCTGGTGGAAATACTCTCTTCCATAATTATCTCCTTCTCCTTAGTAAGCAACATGCGCCCTTGATTTTCTCTAACCGCTCCTTTGCTTGGTTGTAAGATGTGCTCCTTGATTTTCTCCTTGGATAATGTTTGTGGGGACGATCCATGTTGAAATCTATTCAATCCACACGTTACTTCCTTATAACCATTACTCTCCACCGCATTCTCCTCTCTTTCTTTCCTTGCAAAACTGTTATGGAGCTTTGATATGGATAAGTTTGAATTAAATTCTACCTCATTTGCCAGCTTTGCTAGGGAAGGAACGTGGGCATGATTTAATTTATCCCGTTTCTCCTTGCTTGCCATATCTGCTAATAGGGAAGTTATTAGCTCATTTAATTTTGAAGATTCTCCTCAAACTCTTCCCTGGTTAGCCATTTTGGCCAAATTTATTTCACCTCTATTGATGTTCCTTTTTTGAATAGAGCCAGCAATAATGGAGTCCATGTGGAGATCTTAGCTGTAGATCCACGTCATCTTGTCTTCTCCACCTCTTACAACAAGCTTTGGCAATGGCGGCAATGGCGAGCTCTGTGACTCGTCTGATTCCTCATTCTCCAGTAGTGAGGCTCCCTTTTTTGTTAAACTCTTTCTTGTAGATCTATGACTCTCGGCCTTGATGTCTTCAGTGATTTTTGGTTCCAGAAGTTTGAAAAGTGCATGGTGCAGTTCCTCAAGATATTCTGATAGGATTGTATGCTGAAGATCCTTCAACTTGATGCAGTTCCCTTGAGTGTAACCTAGAAGACCACAAAAGAAACAAATATGAGATAGTTTCTCATATTTTAGTGAAATCTCCTCTACCTCCATTCGTCAGCATGAGATTGATGGTTTGACAAAGCGGTTTAGTTGCATTCAGGCTGATTTTGGCTCTAGCGAATTTACCCCACTTTTCCTCTTCTCTTGGGAGCATTGGCTTAGGTTCTCTAATCCCTTTTGCCAATTTGAATATGATTTTTTCCTTCAAATATTCTACCGGTAGATTATGGAATTTGACCCAAAAATCCACCTTTTCTAGAACATACTTACTTGGAGCATGGTTGGGTTTGCATCTTTGCAGTAGAATAACATCATTGTTATACATCCATGGAGCTCCAGTTAATATCTTCTCAACTTGCAGACTGTTCTCATGTCTAATGAGAAATATTTCTTCATTGTAATCAACTATTCGGATGTTTTCGAATGCTTTCCAGATTATTTAGAGTACTTCTTTAACTCTAATAAAATTGAAGTGTCTGTCTGATAACACCTTCCCTACCAAACTTCTTTTCCAATCATCTGGTTCAGACAATTCCTCCTTTTGAGTATCTATATTCTTTCTTTGGGACTCATTTTTTAATAATCTCTAGAATTTTTCCGCCAAACTATTTTGAGTCTTCATCTCCATTGCTATCTTCTTCCAAAGTTTATTGTCCAAAAAAACTGCAATTGAGCGAAAACATGTCACACAGACATGAGAAAATTAAACACACCTTCTGGAGAACCAAGATGCAATCTCAAGAATACTATTTAAGTTGTAACATAGTCTGGGTACTACTCCTGAATAGTAGATTTCTGTTGAGATTGAATATGGCTGACAAATAGATGGAAAGCGGTATGAAATAAAAAAAACTTCAAGGAAGAAATGTATAGTAACGAAAAATATGATTCTAGATGGATTCGAAATGGTTAGTATGCTAGTATGCGTTAATGAAGAAGGTTTACATCACACCCAAACACGTTAGAGAGGTAAAGGAAGGTATGCATGGCATTCAACACACGACGTGGTTTGAGGAAATTAAAAAAAAAAAACAAATGGAAATAGGAGAAAAAAAAAGTTTGGGGCGCTAGTGTGGCAACCCGGTCTCTTTTAATAATATATAGCAGATACATATGATATGATGAGAATATAAAATGAAATTATTTCACTCTAAGGAAACTAAACACAACCTATATTTGTGTTAATACAAGTTGCATACATGTGTATATTTGATATAGATACAGATCCCAATTCAAATCATAGATGGTTGTTTCTACATATATACAACGACTGACTGAGGTTGATGAAAAAGATTATTGTTTTAGGAATGACTGGAACTTGAGTTGAGTTCAGAAAGCCATTTGGACTTGGAGCTTCACCATACAATAAACTAGCTAATGTCCCATATAAACATGGGTTAGTGACTGATGAGAAATAAACTTATAAGGAATGTTCTGTGTATATAGTTTTTTAAGAAAGTTGACATCTCGTGTAAGATCCATGAAGGCATGAGTGAGAAGAAATAAGAATGAGAGAGAATGTGAGACATGTAATATTTTTGGTAGTTTTTAATTCATTTTAAAATTTTAGGAGAGAGATTTGGGTGAGAAAAAATAAGGATAAAGGAGATGCAATTGAGAAGTAGGGATAAGAAAAGACAAACCGTCTTAGGGATTGTCCATCTAGCACTCCTAAAAAATCCAAAAAAGCAAATAAAATTAGGATTGGTTGTCCACCTAGACATCCCTTTGCTTTAGTGTATATAGATTATCAATATGGGAAGCTTCCACAATTTCTAAAGGACAACTGGTACTAGTGCTTTTGATCAAATGCCAGCAACAGACAACGTATACCTTCTCATAGGGAAAGGTTAGGTACAAATGAATTTCTTGATAACGGCACCGAGGTGCGGACACATCAACACCCCCCACCCTAAAAAAAAGTGTAAATCACTTTTCAGTGTTGATGTGTCAACCCCCTGGTGCTGTTTGCATGAAATTCATTTGTAGCTAATCCCAATCGCCTTCTCAGCATTTCAACAGACTAGGGAAGTATGTATTAATGAAAGACATTTCTACCTTTTGTCTATGTTTCTTTTATGAAACTATGGGTGAACTAATCATTCTATGCAGCAATTTATAGCCTATTACATAGAAATTCTTGCCTATTACATTGAAATTTTTAGGCTAGCCTATGTTGCACATTGAAATTACTAGGCCCAGACCATGCTCCATTCAGCCCATTTATATGCATAATTTAAATTAGGGAAATTTACCATATTGGACCCAAGTTTTGCTGAATTTGCCAAAAAGTGTGGTAAACCAAAACCTTGCCCAAATAGGATTTTATAAGGGTAATTTTTTTTTTTTTTTACCCTTTTAACAGTGAAATATATAGAATCCAAATCCCTAATCTTTCCACTTTCTACTCTCCATTCCCCTCTTCGACGCTTGAAATAGTATGAATTTACTTCATCTTCTGTTTCTTTCTTTCATCCCCTTCGCACCGTAAATTTATAAAATCGATTAGGAAGTTTAAGCTTATGAGGACAGGTTTCACTCATTGCTGACTCGACGTTCAGCGAAGCCTAGAGATCCGACCATTGTACCGTGACATTCTTTCTTAATCATAAGCAGCCCAAACTTGTCCCACTGCAAAAACCTCAACCTTTCTATTATTATCGAAGTTGCAAAAGTCTGGATCTGGCTTCTTGCCAAACAACTTCAATGGATTTTCATATGAACCACCAGAACGCACTAGTGATTCCTTACTCTCTAGAGGTCTCTCTGCCCCTCTTTTTGATCCGATTTAACCTGCTTCTTGGGCACCCAATTTCTTCCTCTAATCATCAACAATTTGAACTTTGGATTTATACATTGGCTAGAGGTGTTATCTCTTGAAAATCCAAAAGACAAACATGTTTGACCCATTCGTCGATGGAGTCAGAGTTTGTAACCTTGTCATCAGTAGGAAAGGAAGCAAAATGGTTGTGAAATATATTAGTAGGCGTACTAATATGGGATGAGCCTGTGGCGACAATACCATTTACTACAATAATCAAACTGCTATATTTAAATCAGAAAGTGAAAATTACAATGGGAAAGCCAAGCCTATACACTTTAAGCACAATCATGTGAAGGGTCTTATAACTGATGACATTGTGGCTATATAGTATGTGAAATCCAAAGAGAATTTAACAGACCCATTGTCAAAAGGCCTTAATAAGAAGTTAACCTCCTATACGTCAAAGGGAATGGGACTAATAAGCCTGTAAAAGGTGTATTTAGTAGAAACCCAACCTGATTATCCTAGGTTCAATGGGAAACCAACCTAGTAGCACTATATGTTAATCAGGTTCAATGGGATAACAAGCTAGATAAATCAGTTATAAGCACAATTTTCATTTAATGAAATTTATCCCTTTCTATGAAAATTTGTAAAAGGATTACTTGCAGATGGTGTATAGTGTTCTTACAGAATGTAGTTCCTGTAGAACAATGTGTTTTTAGTCTGCAAATGTTTTCTCATAGACAATGGAGGTTGAGAAAATTGAGCTCTCTTAAAGAGTTCTATATATCCATTTTGAGTTAGGGCATTTATATGCTCATGATAGAAGCTCACCTATCTAAGTGTGAAACTTGGTCACTTTCTGTGAGATTCAAATTGTTTCTAGAGCATTCAGTAAACCAGGATATAGCAATGACCTTAAACTATTAATTTGAATGAATTAGTAAAACCATGTTGTGAGGACTGTGCATGTGACAAAGTTGTTTGTCAACAAAGAAAAGTTCAAGGTTTTGTTCACTGTGTTTCAAAAGACAACAATCTCTTGCTTACACTATATAAAGGTTTAAGGTTGACACCACCTTTACTTATGTGTAGCGACCTCTGTTAAAAGCCCTTAATACTTGTTTTTGAAAATATTTTAAAATAAGTGGGATTGTTGAAATATTTTAAAAAGGGAATAAAATCCCGTTAGTTAAGGAAAGAGAGAGTGACGACCTAACACTACTCCCACATTCCTCTTTAAGAGGAGATGTGTGGGAGTGGGCTAGGCTGCCACACTCCCCTCTCTCCCCATTATATTATAGCCATGAATCTCTCTGTCTCTATCTCACAGGGTCAAGGGTAAAACCCTAATTAGAGTTGCCTTCAACAACTTAATCTTATCTCTATAAATACTTAATAAACCAAAAAGAGAAAAGATATTTTTGGTGAGAGAAATTTTGGAAGATATTTGGATATGCAACATTGGTGGTTGCATTAGAGTTTTCTCTGAGAAGAGAAAGATGAAGAAGAAAGAAACTATTAGGAAGTCAGGGAATACTTTCTGAAGAAGAAAAAGGAACGCAACATCTGCTTGCTTTTTTCATCTTTTTGATCTTTATCTTTCTCTCTTCTCACTGTGCATATGGATCTTGATCTCAATCATCTTCCATAGAGAAGTGATACCTTGAGATCTTGATTCAAGACCCTTGTTGTAATCACAATCATCTTTGAAGGAGATTGTTTGATGTAAACAAGAGTCATAATCTCATGAGATTCGATTTTCTCCTTAAGGGAACTCTTGTTGATCTGTGAGTGATTTGATTTGAGAAAATCGTTTTATAATATCATTATGCTATCGATTTTTTTGTAAAATAATCATTGGACTTTTGGACTTTAAGAACAACAATGAGGTTTTATTCATCTTTGCCAGAGAGTGCAAATCCATAGAGAGACAAGGGTTCTACCCGAGGTAGATTGGATCTCGAAGTTAGTTTGGCCACGATCCCTTGCACGTTACTAGGAGGCATCGATTATCTTCAAGAAACGTGATAACAACACCTTCTATGCTTGGATGAACTGGTTATTATAGAAACTTTAAGATTAAAAAAGACCTGAAAACTTATAAGTTTAATTTTGTTTAAACACGTGATTTACAAAGAAACTAAATCGCGAAGATCAACATGTTCGTGAAGACAACATTTTGTGAAGAACACTTTTGCGAAGAACATCCACCTCGCAAGCAATCTGCATAGTGAAGAGTCTGATCCGTCGCAAAGAGTTTGAGCCATTGCGAAGCCTGCTCCCTCGTGAAGGGACTTCTTCATCGTGAAATTTGGGTTATCTCCTACTTTGATTTCCTAACCATCTCAAACTCAATAGTACAACCTCAAATTCAATTAAGATTCATCTAAAACTAATGGTCTCATACATGCAAAACAAGGCACACCTAGGTCTATGAGAATTAATGCACACTTATTCACAATCCCAAGCCAAACTGAGATTTGACTCAAACTAATCATCTTAAACATACAGAACAGAGCACATTTTGGTTTGCAAGAAAAGCAAACACACAACATGCATTGCTTAACCCCAAGAAATTGAAGATACAAAATTAAAAAAACTAATAATCAACTAAGAGCTCTAAACCTTAAAGGAGAATGACAACGTACAAAAAATGCTCTGGCTATAGTGCTTGAATATCTCGCGTGCAGAGGTATTGGAGTTTGTTGTGAGGAAGATGAGGAGCTTAACAATTGTTTGGTGACAGTGTTCGGCGCTGTTACAATTGCAAACGGTGGTATTTCTTGTTGCCAATGCCTACTTGGAGAAGAAAGAGTTTTAGATGAAAACGAAAAATAGTTAGGATGAGAGATGATTAGGAGAGAAAAAGAGATGGAGTTGGAGAAGGTAACATATTAGATATATTTAGTGGACCCGGGGGTATAAAAGAAAATATTTAGATGTAATATCGTATAACTAACTTAGGTTGAGTTTGGTAACTCTCCCAAATTTCATCTCCCAATTCCTGATTCTTGATTCCACCAAGAATGCATTCTTTGGAGTGAATTCCAGAATGAGAAACATGTTTGGTTGGGTAGAGGAGAGAAATTGAAAAAAAAATTAAATCTTGATTAAAATAATGAAAGTGATGAAAATGTTTAAAGATTATGATAAAGATATAATAGAATGAGTTAAAAAGAAATAAAAAACGAGAATCGGGAGTCGAATTGAAGAAACTACTTTTTTCACCACCTAAAATTCTATTCCCAAACTGATTTTGGGAGTGGAATCCAGGAAGAGAATGTGAGGTTACCAAACACCATTTTCACCTGTTTTGGAATCTTGGGAGTGAAAGCAACGAGAATGCATTCTCGGGAGAGTTACCAAACACAACCTTACTAACTAAACGTGTCGTTGCTCTGCCCTCTTTTTTTTATTGCTGATGATTTGTCTTCACTGTCAGTGTGGGGTGGGACAGTAACTCAAGGCGATAAACAATTGTTGTTCCATTGCTGGTAACGGTATGTTCTGAGATAAGGTTGTTTTGTATTTTAAAATATTTGCCGAAACTTGTTTCATCAATGATTTGCCTTCGTTTATGGAGCACGGGTAAGCCAACGACTTTGGTGATCAAGGGCGGATAGGAGCAAAGGGGGGGGATGTCTGAGTACTCTTCCCCCCTGCCCCGGCCCGCCTCCAAGTGGAATCAGTGCCCCCAACACCATGATTGAAATCAGTTGCTCCACCTTACAGAAAATGAGTTCACGTCAACTCCAATCTGATTGTATTGATACCACATTTTCTGCTTAGGATGTGACACAACATCTAACAAAGGGTGCATTATTAAAGGAAGCAAATTTCTTGTTCAGGATGGTGTTTAAGGGTACCAAGTGATTTCATTTGGAATAAAAATGGGTGGGAATTTAAAATTTCATCCAACCACTAGCCATTTTGTTTCATGTGAAGTCACTTGATGTCCTAGGCAAAACATCTATTTTGATTAATTAATACACATGTACTTATTAATTTTATATTTATTATAATACCCTCCTTTGTCCCATGTGTATTGGCTCAAACACCCTTTGTAAGGCTACATGTCATGCACTGATTGCTAATGGAGTAGTATCTATCCATTAAGACTGAAGATGATTTAAAATCATGGAGAATCCTTGTCATCGGATTAGGTGAGATCCTTAATGGGTGTCAACAGTGTGCCTGCAACTAACAGATAACACGTCACATTGAAAAAGTGATTTACACTTTTTGGGGGGGATTTTTTCACTTTTTAATATGATGTGTCACCGTTTTGTTATGGGCATACCATTGGCACCCATTAAGGGAGCACACATAAGCCTTTGGCTTACGCCCCCCCCCCTCCAACGTGAAAGTCTTGACTCTACCCTTGGTGATGAGCGACTGTGCCATCTCGTGTAATAGTGGATGAGTAGGATGTGGGTTTTGTTTCGACAGTATGTATATTATTATATTAATAAAATAATATTAAAACTCAAATGTCTGTTTCTTTGCTGTCAATATTCCGTTTTCATGTTCGTCAATGTAGCTCACCTCCATTGGAGGTTCATCTCAATTCATTTGAGGACCATCGTAGAGGATATCACCCCTCGACGCTCAAGGGTCACACAGGGAATCCAGTCACTTTTTTGAGGTGATGTTACATCCCAAAAAGTGAATGGATTCCCCGTGTGGCTTTCGAGCGTCGCATGAGGGGTGGCATAGAGGATATCGTGTCCTTCTAAGGGTCTTGAAAGGGACACTAGGGGGAATCAACTCACTTATTGAGATGTCACATCACTCCCAAAAAGTGAATCGATTCCTTTTAGTATCCCTTAAGGGGGTGTCGCAGATTATTTCACGCCCTTCTAAGACAGGATGATATCGTATGTATCACACCCCTGATGGGACCACTCGGGGGTAGAATCAATTCACTTTTTGGAGGTTTTTGATTCCTCCTCCTGAGTGGTCACATCAGGAGTGTGGTGCATTTGATATGGCACCTTCTAGGTAAGACATGCAACGTGTACAGTAAACAATTTTAAAGTCCGCACATAGCCAATGCCATCATAAAGCTGGTAGTTGAATGACTGGACCCTCAACCACCCTTGATGTGATTTTTAGTATGTCATTATCACGTGCTAATCTCATCTTACTTAAAAACTTGAGCAGCAGTAGAAGAAAGGCGATCCCACTTTCCATCTTTTTGGTAGCTCCACGGGCCTGCTGACCGCCGCACTTACTACTACAGAGGGGATGATATCCTCAATACGGTGGGAAAGACAGCGTCAACGTACGACTACAGACAAGTGTTCGAACCGAAACTCCTTTACACAAAGGTAGTGCCGCGACGACCAAGGCACTGGGTTGTTGGCTAGAAAATATCTCATTAGGATCTTGATTTTGTAGAAAGATTATGAACCCTCGTTAGCATGCTTAGATGTATGGGCTGTTGCAGGACCGTCCTACTCACAGGAGACAGTCTTAACTCTTTGATTTTGGGTCATTCACGGTTAGAGCTATAAAAAGAGCAAATTTGAAGCCGATGCATATGTATTTGTATTTATTTATTTAATTGAATATCAGATACAAATTTAAATATCTACCGATAAAGACTACAAAGACAATAAGAACCTAATAGTTAAAAATATAGAAGATGATCAATGGAGTTCAACTATAAAAGAGGAACCGGCTAATTGGGAGTTTTTAGCCAAGGGTTTGGTATATATATATATTATTCTACATATTCAGTTTAATTTTTTTATTGTGTATAATCTTTTATTTAACATTTATTTATAATATGAATACAAATATGACCACACACACACACACACATATATATATAGTTAGGGCTGAAACTCTTCATTTATAAACAAATATTTGTTAAACGAAACAAATATTTAAATAAATTAGATATACATGCATGTATATTTGTCTTTAGCCAATCAAATACAAATTGGATACTGATGCTTCGGAGGAAGGTACTTGACCGCCTTATTCACAACCATACATCTTATATTCAAACATCAGGAGAGAGAATAGGTCCCACCTGTCTTGTTAAAGACATCAGGATTAGTGAACAATACCATTTTTTTTTTTGTATAATAAATACTTCATTAAGAACCCAAAGAAAAGTGACAAAACAGAGGATTGATAAAACTTGTTCCAAACCTTTCATCATCTACATACATTGGCTGAATTGGAAATAAGTGTGCAAAACAAAAAGAGCAGGTGGAATAAGACTTCAGATTTTAATCATTTTAACCTATCTTTACTTACTAAGCTTGCAAGAAGGATTCTTACAAATCCATACTCCCTTTGGACCAAATTTCTATATTCTTTCTGTAGAAAAAATGAGGCACTCTCTCTCTTAAAAAATATTTATTTTATTTCAAAAGAGGATAACAACACTTTAAAACTTGACCAACTCAAGGACTAAGACAAACATA
>JAOXJP010178704.1:0-12508 GCA_025762735.1 Platanus orientalis
ATGGTTCCATAATGAACTTATTCAAATGTTTACTGATTTGTTAACTACAATTATAAATGAAGTCATCTTAGGTTTTTCTGGGAAATGAAAATGATTTATGTTATCAAGCACAAATAGCTGCAAATCTGAATGAGTTCATTATAAACCATCCCATTGTGGCTACAAATGCCTTGAAAAACTCAAATGAAATGATTACATTACAGGTGGCTGCCAAACAGGCTAAATCAAATTAATTATGTACATCAAAACTTGATAGGAATTAGATACCAAGATACATGCTCTTGCACAGTCCAAAAACATAGATCATACAATCAGTCTTTCGATGGTGTCATTGGCATTACTCATCTTTGGTTGCATTAGACAATGAATTGTGAATTCTAACGCATTAGAACTGAACTGCTACTTTCAAATCAAAGTAATAGTTGAAAGTAGCAGTACCAAATGTTTACTCAAAACTCTGATTATCAATTCTTATTTTAGAGAAATTATGTACTCTTTGATTACCTAATCACTAATGTGGATCCAGACTCAAAAAAGCCTTTACCTTAACTACATTAATGTCAAATCATGATGCGTTAAACCTGAAGTCATCTCAGGTTTTTCTATAAAATGAAATGATTAATGTTATCAGGCACAAATCAATGCAAATCTGAATGGTTTCATTGCAAAACCATCCCATTATGGCTACAAAAGTCTGGGAAACTCAATTACAACACGCACAAGCAAACAAATCGAACCCAGCCCGGCCGATATCCAAATTTCGGGAGTAATAAAACCCATTCTCAATAAAACCCAAAACTAGAACATAGGTCCCCATTCTCAATAAAACCAAAACTAGAACACACTAATCAATCATTGAAAGCAACACACCGCCACTCCTCTACTCCTCAATCAAAACCCAGTCTTGGTAGAGAGAAACAAAAGATGAGGAGAAAGAGAAATAGAGAGAGAAAGAGAGAGAGACAAAGAGAAAGACGGATAGAGAGAGAGGCGGAGGGAGAGAGAGAGAGAGATAGATAGAGACAGAGATAGAGAAAGATGGAGAAAGAGAAATAGAGAGAGACAAAGAGAAAGACAGAGAGAGAGAGATATAGAGAGAGACGGAGGGAGAGAGAGAGAGAGATAAAGAGAGATGAAGACAGAGAAAGATGGAGAGAGAGATAGAGAGAGACAGAGAGAGAGAAGACTGAGAGAGGGAAAAGAGATGCAGGGGAGAGAGGGTAGAGAGAGACAGAGAGAGAGAGAAGACAGAGAGAGGGAAAAGAGACGCAGGGGAGAGAGGGTAGAGAGTTACTTGACTTGTCGACGGCGACGGCGAGGGCAAGGACAGGTGACGACAACGGCAATAGTAGGTAACAGCAAGTGACCAGACAGCAAGGGCAACGGTGAGGGCAGGGCAGACGTGTGGTGAGATCTCAGCTCCGGGGGAGGGAGATTGATTTTGGGGTTAGAAATTAAAAAAAAAACTTTTTATACATTTAGGGTTTAATCGTATATATATATATTATTTGTTATATTAAGCGGATTCGGATATTAATTGAAGCCGAATATTTAATCGGATTCGCATATTATCTGTGACAGATATATGTATATCCGTAATTGGTTCATGTATAATCAGATATTTTTTAATCGAACGGATATTTAATTGAAACGGATACATGTATATCTGTATTTGCTTTAAATGAATATGAAAATGAGCCGAATTTGGATAATAATCGAATACTTACATCCCTACCTTGATGCCTACATTGAAAACCTCCCTACCTATTCATCGGATCATAAGGCCATTCTGCTTCATGTATCATACTCCAATACTCTGTGGCGTCCACGCCCCTTCTGATTTGAGTGGCTATGGACTCAACATTACTAATGCAGAGAAATCATCAATGAGAGTTGGATGGGCCATGACTATATTGTTGGGTCAGATGTTCCCTTTAAGCTCAAGTCCCTTATCGTTCCCCTTAGACATTGGAATATACATAGTCTAGGTAAAGTTTGGGAAACAATTAAAGACATCAACTACCAATTCAAACTCATTCATAAATGGCCCAAATCTCCAAGAAAAGATCAAATGCTCTCTATTCTATCCTCTCAATCGGACGTGGTCCTAAAAGACAAAGAAATCCTATGGGCACAAAAGTCTAGAATCCAATGGCTCCATCACAAAGACCGCAACACAAAGTTTTTTCATTTGGCCACTGTGATTCATAAATAGAGGAACAAAATTCTTACCCTTAAAAATAATAAAGGTCATTAGGTGTCATCGGTTACTTAAATTGAAGAGGTCTTAAGAACCTACTTTAGTGACTTGTTCCATTCTTCTCATCCAACGACGGTCAATATCCAAAATATGGTGGAAGGAGTGTAGACAAGCCTCACTTTAGAACAAGTCTGGGAACTTGATTTAGACATTACTTCCCAGGAAATTAAAGATGTTGTATTCAGTATTGGGGCTCTTAAAGCCCTTGGACCTGATGGGTACCCAATAGGATTTTACCACAAGTACTGAGACGTAATTGGAAAGGATGTAACGGAGTATGTGCACAAGATCTTAAAGGGCACAGTTCAATTGGCCGATATTAATCAGACCTTCCTGGTCCTTATTCCAAAACAAGACTCTCCAGAAAGCCCAAACCACTTCAGGCCAATTAGTCTATGCAATGTTTTATATAAAGTGGTGGCGAAGGTCTTGACGAATAGATTGAAAAAGGTCATTGACGTTCTTATCTCTTCGTCACAATCTGCTTTCATTTCGGGTCGATCCATTACAGATAACATTTTAATCACTCATGAGATTCTCCATCATATGCTGACTCACAGAACTAAGGCAAAAGTTATGGCTATAAAGATGGACATTAGTAAAGCATATAACAGAGTAGAATGGGATTTCCTTATCTGTACTATAGCCAAAATGGGTTTCAGTCCAAAATGGCAAACCTGGCTTCAACAATGCATATCTACCCCCACCTTTCAAGTGTTGTTCAATGGAAGCTCGGGTAAAGAGTTCAAGGCATCAAAGGGGCTTAGGCAAGGAAACCCTCTATTCCCATATCTATTCCTCATAACTATGGAAGGTTTGTCGACAAATTTATTCCAAGCAGAGACTCAATGCAGGATTAGAGGAATAAAAATTCGCCGTCAAAGCCCATTAATATCGCATCTGCTATTTGAGGATGACTGCTACATTTTCTGTCAAGCTTCTCCAGATAATGCAGTAACTGTTAAAAACATTCTAAGTAACTTCCAAGCATCCTCAGGCCTATTTGTGAACTTGGTCAAATCTAATATCATATTTTATTGTTAGACCCCTCCAGGTTTCAAAGAAGACATTAGTCGTATCTTGGGAATGAGAGTGGCTAGTAACCCGGGGAAATATGTAGGCCTTCCCTCTTCCATTGGAAGGAATAAAATCTAGCTCTTCAACTTCATAACACAAAAAGCTTGCTCTCGTATCAACTCCTGGAAATCTCAATTATTATCCCAAGCTAGAAAAGAGGTGCTCCTAAAATTTGTAGTTGGGCTCTTCCTACTTATGTAATGTCTTGTTTCCAAATCCCTAAATACATTTGCCAAACAATAAATCAAAATCAAAGGCGATTCTAGTGGGAACAAACCAATCAAGAAAAACACATTCATTGGGTGAACTGGGAAAAGTTAACTAGGTCCAAAAGAGATGGGGGACTGGGATTCCGTGACCTACATGCAACAAACAGTGCTTTTGCTAGCCAAACAATGTTGGAGACTCATTCAAAAGCTGAATTCCTTATGGGCACGACTCATGAAGTCTATCTACTTCCCCATGCATCACATCCTTAATAGCTATCTAAAAAAGAAGCCCGGATCATAGGGTTGGCAAAGTATTCTCAAAGGTAGAGAGGCTCTGCAAAAAGGTTGCCTGTGGATAATAGGGTCGGGTTCAAAGGTATCAGTATGGGGAAACAGCTGGATTCCCTCGCTTCCAAATGGCATCTTGCAATCCCCCTCTCCCCCCTCAAAGTCTCCCATTCGGGTGAAGGACTTAATCAATGAGGCTACTACGACCTGGAAACTCAATGGGCTAGGAGGCTTCATATCTCATGAAGATGAAAATGCTATAAGGCAAATCCCCCTAAGCAGATTCATGTCTGAGGACCATATAATTTGGAAATATGATAGGTTGGGCCAATTCTCAGTAAAATCTACATATTGTGCACTAGTCAACAATAATGCATCAAATCCCTTTCAACATACCACTCATTGGAAACTTCTATGGGGTTTACCCGTCCCGAATAAAATTAAACTATTCATACGGAGAGCTATGAATGAAGCAATTGTTGTTAACAAAGCCCTTCATGCTCGAATACCCACAATATCACCAATCTATCCTATGTGTAATTTGATGGAAGAATCTGTCCTTCATAGCCTTGTCCAGTGTGAGGTGGTTAAAAGTAGTTGGAATTCGCTATTGCCCTCATTATCCGAGTCTAGCCCTTCCTTCATTTCGATATCTCAATGGTTTTCATTCTGGTTAGCAAAGAAATGGTATTCCAAAGTGGAGAAAAGGAAGTCCCTATCACACATGGCTATCTTATTATGGTGTATCTGGATTCAACGTAACCAAGTTGTTTTTAATCGCAAAAAGTTTAACAACTATCAGGTCTCCTTCTTTTATCATAGGTTAGCATGAGACCTGGACCAAATTTGGCATCCGCTTGATTCAGCTAGCATAAATTTCTTGACCTCATCGGGGTGTTTTGTCAACCAACTGCAGGACTCTACCTACCTTTTTTGTTCATGTAGATACAATGGTTCCTACTCACAGTTCGGGGATAGCAGTGGTGGCCATAGCTCGAAACATGGAGAGGAGATGGATGGGCTTAACAAGAAAAAAAGACGGATGGATGGATTCGTTAGGAGCGGAGTTAGAAGCTATTCGTTTGGGTCTCCTTTTAGCAAGGCAGTTTGGAGCGAATCTGAAGTCGGATGCCTCTCAGGCAGTGAATATCTTGAATCGGCCTTTTGATTCCAGTACATGGTCATTTAGGCATATTTTTGTTGAATGTGTAGCCCTTGTTAACTGATAATCCAAACTTTGTAATTAATCATGTAAACCGCTCCCTTAATAGGGAGGCTCATAGTTTGGCCCAACGGGCTCTTCGTGAAGGCAACCTCTCCCCAGTTACTATTTGTTGGTCTTTCAGGGGTGAGAGTTCTTATTCTGTTGTATAATCCTTTCTTAATACCAAAGAAAAAAAAAATGTTAAAAAGTTGCAATAGATATGCTTTTGTAAGGGTATTTTTGGCACTTTAAGGGCTGAATTATTATTTTAAATGCTTTGACAAACGCAATGCTGTAAGGAAGGAAGAGTCAAGAGACAGGTTTTATATCCTCTATGGGCTTGATGGGTATTACCAATTAAGTATAAGATTCTTTATATGGCATTTTTTTAAGATCTTGTCCCAATTAGGTTTCTAATTTCATAATATCATATCTTAAAAACAATAGAAATTCTAGGATATGGGACTACATGTCTTCTAATTATTTGTGGTGCCTGTCTCCACGTTTCAGGTTCAAAGATTAAGAACGCATCACAAAATGGGTCCTACCTAATAAGGGGTTGCCAACATCAAAATTAGCCTGATCGGATGATAGCAGCTTAGTGGCGAGTAAATGAGCTAAGCTAGCTCGGCTTGGCTTGTGACTTGAGCTTCCAATTGAGCTTGTTTAGCTAAGTGAGCTAAGCTTAAAAGTTCAGCTTGTTATATATAAATAAGCATCAAATATGTTTATCAATAATATGAAACATTGTACATATAGTATTTAATTAAGTGATCAGCTGTGATGTAGGTATCAGATCATTCATTTAATAGTATTTTATAAAGACAAAATTTGATTTGACCTAAGTAACTAAATAATAAAAAATAAAATTTATTTTTGAAAGGTTGTTTTTCAATTTAGCTATCATGAAGAGCCACCAAATTCAAAACACGTCATGTGTTGATCAAATCAAACAGAAACGTTTGATACATTATTTTTGGTGAAGCATATGTTCTGTGACTCAAATTGGTGTGACCCATGTGTGATGTGCACCACAAGCTTACACATGATGTGAATTTTGAATTTAGTACCTTTTTTGAACACCTACTTTCGAATCAGGCACTATTTTTAATGTTTTTAACTTTACATACCACATGTTAGTATGGTGAGCCGAGTTGAACTTGAGCCGAGTTTGACCCTCATGCTCATGATGAGCCTGAGCCTAAGTTGAGCTTTGTAGTCTTGTAGTTTGAGATCTAGACCCAATGAGTGTTTGAGATTTTAAAATTTAAATAACTAATTGTTGGGTGATTATAATCGTAGTGAAGAATTTGAATTTTCAAACTCTAAACTTTTGGAACAGATATTGTGTTTAGTTAGTTGTAAATAGTTGTCTTTTAATTTAGGTCCAAGGCCCAGCAGTCACAAATGAAAATCCCAAGAGACATAAGTACCTTTTAGACCCAAATTATACCTTTATAACACACGTTTTGGTTAATAGATATGACTTCCATATTTTAATAATAGAGATAATCATTTAGTCACACAACACACATTTTTCTCCAAAATCTCTCTAACATTTTTCTCTTGAATCTTTAAAGGTTACAGGTTCTAGGTTGATTTCCGATACAGTAAACCATAGATCAACATATAGTGAATTGTAGGGTTTTACTGTATCCTGGAGATGACTCGCTCGTTAACTCTTTTGTTGACTCGATTTCATCAAGTGGATGGCAAAAGAAAGTGGCATTTGTAATGCGCCTTAAACTACTCTTATAACCAATCATTTACTTTGATTTATGCCACCTTTCTTTCAACACTGAGCTTGTCAGCCTTGTGCCATCACCAACACTAAATTGGAAGGAAAAAAAGAGAGTAAAATCCAGCTTCTGAGTTACTAACACCATAAACAAATGCACGTTTAATTTGCTACAATCAGTTTGACTTTTCCATATTAACAATTTTGTACCTCTTTTAGAAATTGTGAATTTCTTTTATTGAGTACCATGATCATATTATACTCCAAAATGAGCAAAAGACACTATCCAAGAAGCTCCTTGCCTCCACCAACTTTCACCTAACACTTTCACACCAATTTCATTTTATTTTTCCTCTTTGACACTTTTAATCTCGCTGATAGTAAATAGGAATGGACCCAATCAAAAGCTTATACAAACCAATGCCCCTTTGCCCTTGTGAATAGGGTGTTACCCCTTTTGGAAAAGGTCATGTGTTCAATCTCGTCTGGCAGCATTCTACATCACTGTGTCGATGTTTGCCTCTATCACCAATGTAGCGGTCCCACACTATGATACTACAGGCAGTCAGCAGGCCCGTGAGCCTATCAGAAAAAAATGCCTATATCAAAATTTCGAAGTTTGTGAACTTCCTCATCAACCGATCCTAATTAAATGGTTTCTGATTCAATTAACAAGCAATTCGTCCCCACATATTTTCACTGTCGGTCAGATGGTACTTTCTTTAACTAAGAAAAGAAAGCTACAATTGGACATCAGACATCCCACTTTCAAGAAAAAGAAAAAGAAAATGTTATTTCAGGTTTTCTTTTGGTTTCTATGATCAAAGTTGAGTAATCGTCACCATTAAAGTTTCTTAAAAGGTCCTATTTGTTTATGAATTGTTTGAAAGACATGAAAATCATATTGGGTGCCCTGTCCATTTTTTAAAATACAAGATACTTAATCAATCACGTGAAAAGAAGAAACAACCAACCATCCCAACTGCCCAGAACAGACAAAGCAACAATGAGAACCAATGGAGAAACGAAAAAGGAGGGAAGAAAAAACCTTCCATCAGTACTTCTTTAGATTGCCTCAACTTTAATTCATATTCATAAAAGAGTGTTGAATAGAAAAGGTTTTTGAGATTGAGAGCCAAACAAGTCCTTTTATATATTGCCCATTTCTAAAAATCTAGTTACATATCATGGGAAACCAAGTAAGAAAAAAGAGAAACGAAAAAGAAAAGAAGAAAAGGCCTATGTATGATATATATAAATATAAGCATGTATGTACATGATGTCCCCTTCTCTGTTTAGTTTCTCATAGGCCTAAAAGCCTTCATTGTTTTGATGGCAAGGCAGGTGTGTGTGACTCGACCAAGATTGACCACAGGACATGCACATCTTCACAAGGGCAAGACTTGACGTCCTCGTATAGGATGTATATCCCTCTACCTGAAAAGCAGAAAACAAAAAACTCAATAAAAGAGAAGAACATAGAGAAGATAAAAGGACTACTAGGCAATAAAGAAACTAAACTACAATTAAAAGATGGAAAAATTAGGTGTAACAATGAGAAAAATGGTGAACAAGTGCTAAAGAAGTGGCATTCATGAGGAAACGAGGCTTGCTGTGTGTCTGTGTGTGTCTCTGAGAGAGAGAGAGAGAGAGAGAGAGAGAGAGAGAGAGAGAGAGAGAGAGAGAGATAAATGCATGAATATGTAGATGGTGCAATTTTGGTATTATCAAACTATGAAATGAATGGAAAAGGAGAAAAACAGGAGTAAAAAAGAGGTGAATGTAGCATGGATGGAAAGAAAACAATTCTCATTGTGATAAGCAAGAGAAAGGCATGAACTTCAAAGAAAAAAAATGCATAAAACAGCTGTTCTTAACATTAAAACTAAAATGTAGATAAGAGTGTGGAAGAGGAAATACTTTTTTGGGGGGCTGAATGTAGACGAACCCACAGCTTCTTCAATGGGGAGAGGAGCGATTGAAGCCACCCCATTTGGAGAAATGGGTGTGGTTCATGGTAGGTGAAAGAAGAAGGAAATAGAGAGAAGTAGAGAGAGAAAACAGTAGGTTTTGCTTAGACAAGGGTGAAGTCCTTTAAATCCTCAACACATTCCATTCCCTTGCAGGCCAATCATGCTTAAAACATTTTCTCTTGGTGCAATGTCTTCGTCTCACCTCTTTCCCTTGTAGGACGGGCCAACCCCTTTTAGTCCTTTTCACACACTCACCGCTCTTGTAACCCTTCCTCGCAAACTTCCCTTCTGTCTCAAGCCACAGTTTCTCTACTATTCTATCATTTGTTACCCACCCACTCTTGTGTTTTCTTCTTTTACCCTTTTGGCCCCTCGTCTTGTGTTTCAAGTAAACAATCCCCGAGAGTCTTCTACAAGGACTAAAATCTCATTCAAGATAAGTTTATTTATTCATTTTTAATTAATTTTATTTTGCATTGTGGATAGAATTGGTAGTTGTACAAAGTAAAAAGGTAGCACGAAAGCCTCTAGAAGAAGATGTCCACGCGTCTAGATAATGCTGCTGCCATGTGTCAGATTTGTATTACAGGTCATACTCTTTGAGCTGCGAAGGTGTAAAGAGAGCGTCCACCGTTGGATTGTCCTTGAGATTCTAGATCAAAAGCTGGTAGCAGCAGCTCCAGTCTCACTCAACAACACCCATCAATGCGTGACACGATGCCTAACAATGGGTGTCCATAAATAACCATACATCAAAGGAGGGTGTTATATATATATATATATATATCACTTATATATATTATTGATCAAATTACCCTTTTTCATGTATTGTGTTGCATGCTGGGTAGGTATGTATGTGAAATCTCTCTCCATTCAGATTGGAGATGATTAGAACCCAATCAAAAGCTGCTGGTTAGATAATCCAGAAGTTTGATAAGTAATTTCTTTTTAGACCATTGCCATTACTTTTTGTCCATCTAAAATGAATGGAACCAATTGATTGTTAGCATCTTTAAGTCGGACTACTTTTTTCACCCAAAAAAATAAAATTGGGCTATCTTAATGGGCCAATAGTGACCCATATATTACAATTGCAGCTATGCACCAAGAAGGGTATCTTCTACAACTTGCTTAATGACAATTATCTATGTTTATGACTTGGTCATACGATAAGCGGAAATATTATAAACACATTAAGTTTATTGTTACGTTTAACATCAAATTGAAATATAAAATTTAAATTTAATTACCTGCTTTCTCTTTCATTCACCCAATAAAGATTGATTGAACCATCAATAAATTATTTTTTTGATGAATATTCAGCCATCAATAATTTGAAGCGTGAAGTACAAGCACATCCATATTTGGAAGGGATCAATATTAATATTATCCATTAGAGTAATTTATAGTTGAGCCAATAAAATGAAAATTTTTAGGCTTCATTTGTGTGAGTGATTGAGCAAAGATCTGCTGTGGCTTTTTGTACGGGTTTTTGTTCATGATACAAAAAGCCACTGCAAATCTTTTGGGAGGTTTTTCTTTTAGGTAAAAAATTAGTTGATGCCACTTCCATTAAGTTTTAAGTATGTTTAGGAAGGGTGCACATGTTCTACTTCCAAATTGTCTACTCCCCATGTTCCTAGACACAAAGGTTGACACATGATTTTTTTTTTAAACCGTTTTTACAATTTTAACCCTATACACCCCAGCCTTTGTGTCCGGGAAGCATGGGAAGTAGACAATTTGGAAATAAAACATTTGCTCCCGTTTAGAAAGTAATATTGAAAGCGAGAAGATCATCTGCATCAGAAGGATGGTGCACTCCCTCATGGGGGGTCCCATGCAAAAAAAGGGGGTGCACCGTCCTCCTGACACAGAGGATCTGCCCCAAAAAATTATCAAAACTGAGTGGCAAATTTGATATTTTCACATACCTAGCATATGTTCTGTGATGAAAGTCTCTGTAATGTCTATTTATCAAAAAAAAAAAAAAAAGCCTCTGTAATAACTATGGTGAATTTTATGCTGACATGTGTTGTATTGGGTGTAAAAATGTCTAAAAAGTGTTCAATTGAAAAAGTAGACGGTAAAAAAAAAAAAAAAGACACCAAATTCAAAAAAACATCATGTGTCAATCAATGGCATGCCTACAGAGGTCTGTGTCAACACAGACAATCATTCTTCTTTCACATGTGGTCAAATAAAAGCAATACAGTATTTTATATCCTGGTTTGGTTTTTGACACGGCCATTGGGCGCCTATAGGGCTGATGCCGGGGTTATCCCTATAGTACCAATACGCAGAGGATTTGGTAGGGCAACTTAGAGAGTGGCTAAAGTTGGAATGACATCAGGGCCGACACATCAGTGCTAAAAGCAAAAAATATCCCCCAAAAGAGTGTATATCACTTTTC
This sequence comes from Platanus orientalis, assembly GCA_025762735.1. Classification (NCBI taxonomy): domain Eukaryota; kingdom Viridiplantae; phylum Streptophyta; class Magnoliopsida; order Proteales; family Platanaceae; genus Platanus; species Platanus orientalis. The sequence continues at coordinate 11,163 of JAOXJP010178704.1, forward strand.
GGTGCTGATGTGTCAGGCTTGATGTCATTCCAATTTTAGCCACTCTCTAAGTTGTCCTACCAATCACAAGTAGGAAATAACATATGGTCTTCCCTCGTAATTGGCCCGGTTCCTTTGTGACATAGAGAGGCGAGGGTCAAGGTGAGAGGGCGATATCACCTGCGACACCCCCCTTTGTGTGACTTCGTGAGCCGAGACAGAGGGAAAGTATCATTTCACTTTTGGGGGGGTGATGTGACATCAAGGTGAGAACTCTTTGGCTTGCCAACTGACCTGCCATGTCAAGACACGAACATTTATGGTTGGACCCGCAGTGCCATTTGTGTGTATGAACATTTAAAGGCAATAGATATAAGAACTCTAGAATGTGAGTTGGGACCCTTTGTAAGACCTTATGATTTATGAAGGGGTTCTATCTCTATGGACCAATAGCGAGGCAGGAAATAGCATATGATTGCGGCTTTATGATTGTCCTTCAATGGATAAGTCCTATGTGGGGTATCGTAGAGGATGCAAAATCCCGAATCTTCTGTGATGATGAAGAGGGTTAAGACATGAACCCTATGGCCTGCCACCTGCAAACACTCTTTTGCTGAGCTCCATAGAGGCCATGACCCATTGAGGTCCATTGTTCAAGCCCATGGAAACTAATTCTCAGCCCAATTGAAACCAGGCCCAGTAGATTGCTCGGACCGAAGATGTTAGAATGAGCTCTGGCTGGGTTCATGCCCAGGTATTATATTTCTGGCTCGGCTTGAGTTGACCTTAGCCCTGGCTAGCCCAGCTAGATTGACAGCCATGCACATCTTCAGCATTTATCATGTATGCATAGCAAGGATATTGCAGATGAACGAAAATGCTAGTTTGCTTCACTGGAATAGTCTCTGCATCTTGAAGCAGACCAAGGATCGAGTCCCACAATCACTTGCTAACCTTAGAAATCACTAATTGTTGTCCACACAGATGATATTGCTTATGATTCTATTACAAGTTCCGGAAGTATACCTTGTCATGAAAAGATGCTTTAGAATCTTTTGGATATTCGAATGTAGCCTGATAGTCCTTTGCTCAATCAACAGCCAAGGCATGGAATAAATCACAGACCTGATTGCTCACATGATCCCTTCAAGGAAGACAAATGGTACTTACAATTTCGAGTTCAGTTGAACATCAACACAAAAATTTGATACGAATTCATAATACATTCTATTAATTTATAGTGGGGTATTTCTACAAAATCAAAAGAAACAAGTAAGGCTGCGTTTGGCAGCCACCTGTAATGTAATCATTTCATTTGAGTTTCCCAGGCTTTTGTAGCCACAATGGAATGGTTTTGCAATGAAACC
>JAOXJP010178715.1:0-12507 GCA_025762735.1 Platanus orientalis
TTAGTTATACTTCCTTCATTAACTTTAGTTCCATTTGTATTACTATTATTTTGATTTTCTAACTTTATGTATGTAATGGAAATTTGAATGGTTTTATTACTTAGGTATTTTTTAAACTTGAATATATCATGTCATTCATCAGGACCAGATACTGATAAAAATACCCTTAAAGGAAAACTGGCAATATTTTAAAAAATAAAGTAAACCATTGCAGCAGTAAATACCGTTGCTAAAGGATCATTTATATCCGATGCTAATGCAAATTTATGGTTGTTATGACTATCGCTAATGTAATAAACGCAATAGTTTTAAACTTTTATTAGCAATTGTGAGAAATTTCAAGGAAATAAGATTCTCATTGATTTAATAACCATGTTTACAATGCCTCTAGTAAGAGGTTCAAATAGAAAATCATGAAGATAAACATAGAAACTAAATAAATACCAATCTTATTAAATAAATCCTAATCCAATCTAATAAGATCCATTCAAATCATAATCCTATATTTATTTTGTAACAAATCTTATCTTGTCTTAATTTCCCTAATACTCCCCTCAAACTCATGAGGATTTGAGAAAAATCATGTGTTTGAATGCCCTTCGCCACCATTTATTGGAAATTCCTATCAGATCAAATTGATGCAATTGGTATATGACTCCACTGCCTGCCTAATAATGTTGATAGACTTCTGCCAGGTTTTCCTAATGCCTGATGGCTGATGACGTTGAACCACGATCGAAAATTTATTGTGCTGATGAACAAAATCAGATGCTTTGGGCCTCATATATGGGCCAAAAAAATGATGGGCTAGCCACAATGTACACGATTTCCTTGTGCATCGCATGAGAAATAACCACAATAGGTTGTATTGAATGGATTTGAGGTAGCTACAGTGTGTTTTCCTCATGCGTATGAGAAATTTGCTACAATAGGTTGTATTTGCATGCACAACTTTTTTTTGCCAACCAAAAATAGGCATCAGCATTGATGGCATAAAATAGGCCCGGTATCAACAGCTACGATATTAATACTTTGGTGGTCCCACCAAGTGTTCCAAGGGGAATAGAAACACCGCATACAAAAAGAAATGCCAAGAGCCTTTTGGCAACGTCAAGGCTGGTGTTGGGTGTGGCTAACAATAATCCAATGAATAATAGCTTCACCAATCTCTCAATCAGCTTTAACAATGGATAGAAATCTCAGCCCCATTCTCTCACAAGAACTAGCAAACCTTGACAACAATTTCAACAATAAAAAATTGTCTATGAAAACATTAAAATCATACATAAAAGAGATTTATTCGAAGGCGATCCCACTCTTTCTCGCTTAGAATTCTAAACCAAAGAACCTGGTTCATCTCATGGGAAATACACCATATCCCTTTATGAAGTTCTTATCTGCATACATGGTTCAAACATCGTCCCTCAGATTGACAACATAATGTCCACCATCATCAAGATGAGATTGTGGACGAGGTTTATCTGAGAGTCACTATGGCATTGGAGAAGTCAACGTAGAGAAATTCTCATATGGACTTGGTTATGGCTTTGGCAAAGCATAACAATCTAACTGTTGGAGCCTATGCCAGATCACTTATATGATTTGGATTGTAGAGCAACGACGACAGACCTTCCAATGCAGCGAGGAACTCCCAGAGGGACCAGGATCCAATAGTGATGATGGAAATTAATATGTGGGATGAACCAGAGAAGACGAGATGGTAGAGTTGCTTTCGGTGGCAGAGATGTAGGTGGAGATTTGATCGGAGCAACTCCTGGTGCAATTGCCAACGTTTGTGTCAGAGAAGATCTATTTGGTTGGTTATATTGAGATGAGGATTCCTTTCTTTCTACTATTGATCTCATCTTATGTAGGGTTTTTAAACGTGAAGGTGACAGTGTCCCTCACATCATTTGTCTTGATAGTGATGATATCATCATTGCCAATGCACTTTAAGATCTTAGACATGTTGTTCAGGTTCATGCCCATGGACAGATGCAGGTCATAGTGGTAGTCTCGAAGCCCTTTGATCCAAGAAAAAATGTCACTAGGGAAATGTGGATGGAAATGGAATACATGGCCTGGAGTGAGAATCTGGGGGCTGAGCAATCGAAGTTGGTATTGGTCACAAAGTCTTTGATCAATTCCATGACCTTCTTTAATAGACTCCCCGACACCAGCCTGAGCTCTAACATCTTCTTCAAGTAATATGTTATGTCTTCTTTTCAAACAAGAAATGGAGAAAAAATAAATAAGCATTTGAGAGTGAGAGAGGGAGATTTCAAAGGTTTGGAGTGGAGAATGAAAAATGAAGAGGAGGAGAACGTTAAAGCAGATAAAGTTCGGCCCAACAAGTGACAACACGAAGGCCTGGATGGCTCCCGCTGGAGAACGGAAAAGTTAAAAGAACATGCTAGGCATGATTGGCCCGCTCTAATACCATGAGAAATTTCAAGGAGATAGGATTCTCATTAATTCAATAACCGTGCGTACAATGCCTCTAGTAAGAGGTTTAAAAAGAAAATTGTAAAGATAAACATAGAAACTAAATAAATATCAATTTTATCAAATAAATCATAATCCAATGTAATAAGATCCAATCAAATCATAATTTTATATTTATTCTCTAACAAATCTTATCATTTCTTAAATTCCTTAATAGTGTCTACCACTAATGTATTAGAGGCAACCGTTTAAATCTGTTAATTAGTGGCAGCTCTGGCTGTTACTTATTTATTATAGGAGACATTTTCAATCTTTTATTGGTGGTTGTGGCTACCACTAATATACTCAAGTCGATATCTTACATCTTTTAGTGACAGTCATGGCTGCCACTAATATATTATCTTACAGGTTTTAGTAACTGCCACTAATGTATTAAAAGCAACAGTATAAATCTTTTAGTGGTGATTGTGGTTGCCACTAAAGGGGGATCAAATTAGGAATTAGTGGCAACCATTGAAATTCTTAACTATAATTTTTTGCGATTAGAAACCGTCACTAGACCACCGCTAAAAGAATCCACGACATCACTTTTAGAGACAGTTCTAAAGTTGCCATTAATAGTATTAGTGGCGGTTTCCGCCACCACTAAAACCTAATTTTTTGCTTTTTTGTGTGGGTGTTTTATTTTCAATAATCGAACTTGTAGTAACAAGCTTAACTGCAACGTTTGGATCGTAATCGTGCATAATAATATCACATTGAGTTCATGTTCCCAGAAATTATCTTCTTCAAATCAAATAAAATGAAAGAGACTGAGATTGATTAAATATTCTCACAGAAATTGTAGCTGCTCGAGGTTTGCCACTTCTAGAGGGATAAATCCTGTTAGCTGTTGACTGGAAAGATAGCTGTCATTAAAAGGAAAGAGGGCATAAGTAAGAATTTCTTAAAGTTCACTAAACAAAATTTTGGTAATTCAAATAAGTTTTGGTGCGAGCTGCGTACAAAATGAGTATGGGTCTTCTGTTCATTATTAATGAATAAATCAGAAAGTGTATAATATATTAATAAAGTTAGCAATACATACATGTTAGTCACGTAGCAAATCAGCTTTACTTTTTATCGACGGGCAATGTTGTGCAGTCCGAGAAATAGAGAAAACCCACCAACGGAAATTAATTATTGTTGATACTGACTGACTGGTTTACGAACGGAATACGTCAAGTGAAACAAAACTCACCCAAAGGCTGGGGAATCACTCATCCAACAAGCGGAATCACTCTCCTCTCAATGGAGGCTTCAAAGAGCTCTTGTAAAGAAAAAAAAAAAAATTACAACTTAAAACTATCGTCTCTCCCCCTCGCAGCATTCTGCTGTGCTAAGCGATGTTGGCCATTGGTTGTGCAGATCTCGCTTCTATGAAAAATTAAGTCACAAGTTGACCGTTTTCTAACAACATTGAACCTAAAACACCTTCGTTGCTCTAAGAGGACATCTCCAAGTTTTCCTTGAAACTCCGCTATTATAACTATCCAACGTTGGAAACTACCGCATCTATTATTGTTGTCTCTGTTATTCAAAAATCAATCTTAAAGAAACCAACTGATTAACCCATGCTTCACATCCTACCATTGATTAGATCAAAGGTGCTGCATCATTTTCCTCTCCCAATAGAAAGAACTCGCCGTAAAGTAGGGGTCTTTATTATTTTCCATAATGCTTTGTCTTTGGACCAACGCTTTTTCTTCCAATGTCCAATATATTAGATGTAGGCTATAGTCATGGATCTTGTCAAACAAAATTGACTTCTAACACCAAAATCATCAAGACTTGGTAGGGACTGATTTGTGAGTGAGAGACTGGACCAATCCAAAGCCTGCTAGACTGATCCAGGAGCATTCAGGACTGCTGCGAACACCATCAGTGCCAAGGTGGACCAATCCAACCTAGACCTGGATCAGTCCAAAAATTTTTGGACAGGTCCAAGGGCGGAAAATCATAGAAAAGGTCCATATTGTAGTGGGACTCCAAGTAAGATTGACCTCTATGTACTATATAAGATATTTATTGTTGTCTAGGGTTTAAAAGAGAGGAAAAAGAAAAGAAAAAGAGTGAACTTGTGGTTTTGTGAAAGACTAAGAGAATACTGGAGCTTTCACCGTTGCCCTATGGTTTTTCCAAACTTAGGGTTTTCCACGTAAATCTTATGGTGTGCTTGTGATTTGATTTATTTTTCTCTTGATTGTTATTAATTTCAACTTGTTTTGGCTTGATTGAAAGATTGTTCAATCCCCAACAACTGGTATTAAAGTTGAGGTTTGGAAAGTAGGGTTCAACAAAGCCAAAGAAGTGTTAGATTTCGATTTCAGTGGGAGCAATGGCAGCACAAGTGGAAGAATCCATAAAGTTTTTTGGTTGAAAAGTTCAATGGTACAAACTTTACATTCTATAATATGTAGATATAAGATTTCTTGTATTAGAAAAACCTCTATAAACCTCTTGGAATGAAATCAAGGAAATCTAAGACAATGTAAGACAGATTGCGAGGTGTTCAATAGAAAGGCCTTAGGTATGATCAAACACTCTTTATTTTCATCACTTGCTTTTAATATTTCTAAAGAGAAAACCACTGAAGAACTCATGGTTGTCCTTCCACGGATGTATGAGAAACCATCTACATCGAATAAAGTGTTTCTAATGAAGAGGTTGTTTCATATGAAGATGGTTCAGGGTTAAACTGTTGTGAAATATCTAAAAGAATTCAACATAGTCACAATCAACTTTGATAATGAAGTTAGAGCCTTGTTGATCCTATCTTTTTTACTACAGAGTTGGGATGTTCTGGTTATGGCATTAAGCAATTCCTTGGAAATAGGCACCTTGAAATTTGATGATGTGCTAATTGTAATACTTAGTGAGGAAGTCCACAAAAAAAAAAAAAAAAAAAAAAAAAAAAACCTCAAGAGAAGTATCATCAGGTTAGAGTGCATTGAATGTGGAAGGCAGAGGAAAAGTTGCTGAAACAAGGTAAAACCAAGGGAGATTAGGATCTAAGGAAAGATCTAAGTCAGTAAAGCCAATAGTTGAATATTGAAATTGTGACAAGAAAGGACACCTCAAGAAGGATTGTTGGAAGCCAAAGAAAAAGAAGCAAGGTAGCAACAAGAACATGAATCTTTTGCAAATATTGCATGTGATGTTGCTAAGGATGCCTTAATTCATACATTTGATCAAAAATTGGAGTCTGAGGTGTTAGACTCTAGTGCATCCTTTTATGGTATAATAAATAAAGAATGTCTCAAGAATTATGTGCAATGATATTATGACAAAATCTATCTTTGAGATTATAAGTCTTGTAACATAATTGAGAAATGAGATGTCCGGTTGAATTTACCTAATGGAGGTACATGATTGTTAACTGACGTAAGACATGTATCAAGTTTGAAGAGGAATTTAATTTGTCGTCCAGTTCACAAGTTCGAGACATGTTACTATTTTCATGAGAGATACATAGAAAGTAACCAAAGGTACCTTGGCGATAGCTCGTAGAAAGAATGAAAGTACACTCTATCCGACTGGAAAGCATGGTTCCATTGATGTAACAGAAATAGGGGTGTTAATTCAGACACATGACTATGCAAGCCTTAGCACATAAGCGAGAAAGGTATAAAGATTCTCCACACAAAAGGAAATCTTTTAGGTTTAAAAGTTTTAGACTTAGAATTTTGTGAAGACTTTGTTTTTGCGAAAATAAAATAAGCTTAGCTTTTCTAAAGTAAGAAGGACGCTAAAGCTTAAAAATTTGGAATTGGTTCATACTGACATATGGGGACCATCTCAGGTATATTCCCTCGTTGGCCCTTAGTACTTTATTACTTTTATTGATGATGTACCCAAAAAATTATGGGTTTATTTCTTGAAACACAAGTCTAACAATTTTTAAGTGTAAAGCCTTAGTTGAGAATAAAATAGGTTTAAGGCTTAAGTACTTGAGATTTGACAATAGAGGAGAATATCATAGTAAATAATTTGAAAAGTATCATGCTTTGAATGGGATCAGAAGAGAGAAGACAATACCAAATAACTACAATAAAACGATGTAATGGAACGAATGAACAAGATGATTATAGAGTGGGTCAGAAGCAAGAGGTTACATGCAGGATTACCCAAACAGTTTTGGTGGATGCAGTAAATACAACTGCATACTTGATCAATAGAGGACCTTTAGTACCATTAAATGGTGGATTTCCTGAAGAAGCACAGATGGGAAAAGAGGTAAACCTCTCACATGTCAAAGTGTTTGGTTTCACATCTTATATTCATGTTGATGGTGATTAAAGAAACAATCTAGATGCAAAGTCTAAGAAGTGTACTTTTATTGGGTATGGTTCTAATATTTTGGGTATTTATTTTGGAATGATGAAAACTGAAAAATTATTAGAAGTAGAAATATGGTATTCAATGAAAAGACCATGTACAAAGGTAAGGTAGCAGAATAAAAAAAATGACAAGAAAGAAGTTGTGGAACTTAAGGAGATTTCTGAGAGTGATATACTAAGAGTTGAAGACAATGAGATGCTAGAAGAAAACCAATAGATAGATCATTAAACACCTACCACCTAGGCTAACACAACGTTTCTCTCTTTCATTGTACTACTTGTTGGGTGTAGAAGATCCTTTTTGCTTTTATTTCTTGTAGAATTAAAAATTCTCACTTCCATGGAAACAATTGGGATCTGGCTTTCTTGGAAGTCACTTCTTCAACTTATATTGACTTCTAACTTTCGTGGAAGTTATAACAAAGGATTAGATGCCAATTTCTACCCACCGAAAGCTTATCCAAACGACCAGTGAGGCATTGCACCTTTGGGTGATAAGTGGAAGATAGGAAAATTCAATCTTTTAGGTGTGGGCTTCCTTTCTCCATTAAATAATGTGGGAAAAACAAAAAGCAAAAAATGGCTCCATGGTCAATAGGGCTGTCAATGAGCCGAATTAGCTCAACTTAGTCTTGATTGAGTCTCTAATTGAGCTCATTTAGGTAAGTGAGCCTGTGCCGAGCTGCACTAGGTTGTCAAAGGAGATCATGCCATCTCCGAAACTCCAGCCCACATTTTGAGCACAAAATCTAAAGAAGGATTCTAGATCTCGGGCCCCTCTAGTCCTATAAAAGGAAGACATTTGACTTGGGAAGATAAGCATACAATAGATGATGAATTAATATTTCATAAAAGAAGGGCTTTAAGCTAACTTTATCATCAGATAGGTGTAGGCCAGATCCACACTGGCATCTCCCATTCTTTTGTTCTCATGTATAAGAAGCTTTTGGGAGATTGGAGGGTATTTACCGTGCGACCATCCACATCTTGCGAATTCTAGGTCTCATCAATTTTGCACCATCTGTGGGACATTCCTCATCTTTGTTACTTCCCATTGTTATAAAGGTCATATGGTAGATACCTGAACCAAAACCATGGAGGCTTGTCGGAACACCGCTTCAACCAATAATCAAGGGGAATCGAACCAAAAGGTGATCAAAGTTGCCACCTTGGAGCAGCAAGTGCAAAATCTTAACCAAAGCCTACAGCAAGTCATACGATGAATCAAGACCTGACTAGGAGGTTGGCTACTCAGGGGGAACAACAACCCCTCGCTAATGAAGAGCGACACGAGAATGCAATCCCCGAGAACATTGGAAGGAACAAGGAGGAAAAAAACGAGTAGGTTGTCAAGGCGCTATTGTCCATCCGACTCCCAAACATAGCCCAAGAGATAGGGAGACAGGAATGACTTCGGTTGGACAGGATTAACAAATGAGGGAAATGAAAGAACAATTAAACATTGTGATAGAGACGGTGAAGGAAAAAGCTTCCTCTACGGTAGAAGCCTTAGTCAAGAAAACCGGCCTTCCCTTTTCCTAAACCATAATGGAGCACCCTCTCCCTCCAAAATTCAAAATCCCACCAATGGAGACCTTCAATGGAAATCGGGACTTTTTCGATTACCTCAGAGAATATAAAAATTTGATGCATCTGCACAATGTTCCCAATGGGATCATATGTAGAGGGTTCCCAGTGACACTAAAGGGATCGGTATGAAAATGGTTCGGCAACTTAAAGTTGAATAATATAAAATCCTTCTCCGAACTGAGGCAATCTTTCGCTAGTCACTTCATTGGAGGGAGGCAATATAAGAAACCCATCACATACCTCCTTAATATAAAGAAGACCAAAGGAGAATCGCTGAGAGACTATGTTTTCAGGTTCAACAAAGAGGTCCTTCAGGTAGATGAAGATGATGAAAGGTGGTCCTAACCACCTTCATGGGAGGTTTGTTGCCTACAAAGTTTCTCTTATCCCTTTTGAAATTGCCTCCAGATAACACATCCTAGTTGATGCTCCATGCCCAGAAGCACATAAACGCAAAAGATGCCATGATCGCTTGGTAGGATCGAGAAACCAAACACAAAGAGAAAACAGAAATGCAAAATAGGGACAAGAGGCCTAGGAGAAGTGACCAAGACTCTAGACCTAGGACTACCCTTAATCCTGAACAGAGGATTAGAAGAATAGGTCTATTAACAAGTCGCTTCCAAAATTACACCCCACTTAATACCCCGCTCAAGCAAGTCCTCATGCAAGTCAGGGATGACCTAGTGTTGAAATAGCCAAGAAAGCTTAGGGGCCCTATGGAGAAGAGATCCCGAGAGAAGTATTATTGCTTTCATTGGGATTACGACGACAACACTGAGGACTATTTCAACCTTAAGGTTTAGATAAAAACACTCATTCATTAAGGGTGGTTGCATCGCTTTGTGGCCAATCAACCTCAAAATCATCCAAGAAAAACCATGGAAGACCCCTCAAGGGATCGAGCCCAAGACCAAGAACATTTGAGGGAAATTTGGGTTATTTTGGAAGGGTTAGGTGGTGGAGGAGAATCGAACTTGGCCCAAAAAGCTCACTCCAAAAGGGAAAAAGTCCTAAGTAGTGGTGAAATTTTCTTGGTAGAAGGGCCACACAAACTTTCCAAACAACTCATCAAAAGATCACCTTAATGGAGGTCGACTCTAGAAGATTGCAACATCCTCATAATGACGAGTTAGTGGTTACCTTGGTGATAAAAAATCACTGAACCCAAAGAGTTTTTATCGATAACGGGAGCTCGGCTGGCATCCTGTACCTAACCGCTTTTGAACAAATAGGAGTTGGAAGGGATAAGATATGTCCTGCGGCATTAGCTTTAGTCAGTTTCATTGGAGATAAGTTATATTCGATTTAAGCAATCACCCTTTCGCTTGGTGACTGCCCCTTGGCATATAATGCCATCATCGGGCGACTAGCCCTAAACCTGCTTAGAGCAGTAACCTCTACATACTACCTATTGATGTAGTTCACCCTAGAAGTCGGGGTTAAAGAGGTCATGGGCAAGCAATCCACCAGCTGTGAATGCTATACGACTTCTCTACGAGGTGGGGGCTCAAGAGAAGCTCTCCCTATTGAGAATTTGGAGGTCAGGGAAGAACCTCAGCAAGAATTGGCCAGACATATTGAAAAATTGGAAGAATTAAACATTAACGAATCATAGCCAGAGCTTGTCATCTATGTCAGACAAAAGCTCCTGATAGAGCTCAAGCATTGCTTGAGGGAACTTCTGACCAGGCACAATAACATATTTTCTTGAACACATGAAGACATGCCTGCGATTAACCCTAAATCCTTCCATGAAACCCGTCCACCAGTAAAAGTGGAGTTTCACAACCAAGAAGAACCAAGCTATCGCCAAGGTGGTCGATAAGCTCCTAAGAGTAGGATTTATACAAGAAGTTAACTATCCCAAGTGGCTAGCTAACATGGTTCTAGTCAAGAAAAATAATGAGAAATAGAGAATGTGCATAGACTTCACAGAACTTAATAAGGCATGCTCAAAAGATAGTTTTCCTTTACCCAGAATAAACTCCTTGGTGGACTTTACCTCGGTGCAAGAGTTGCTCAGTTTCATGGACCCCTTCTCTGGCTACAACCAAATTAAGATGGAGGGGGCAGACCAAGAAAAGACATCCTTTATCATGGACCGATCGAGGAATATAATGCTACAAAGTCATATCGTTTGGGTTGAAGAACGTGGGGGCCACTTATCAAAGGTTGGTCAACCATGTGCTTAAGAAGTAGATTAGGAGGAATATGGAAGTCTACATCAACAACATGCTAATAAAGAGCTTAGAGGCTAGGTGACACCCCAGTGATTTGGGAGAGATCTTCAACACCCTAAGAGAATATCAGATGAAGTTGAACCTAGCCAAGTGCATCTTCGGGGTAATCGGTGGGGAAATTCCTGGGGTTTATGGTCTCATACAAGAATAGAGATGAATCCCAAAAAGGTTAAAGCTATCCTAGGCATGTGACCCCCATGGGCTTTATTGCAAGATGAGTGGCTTCTCAGAACCGATTAATCTCAAATGCAACTGATAAATGTCTTCCTTTCTTTCGACTACTAAAAAGAGCCTTTGAGTGGACGGAAGACTATGACAAAGCATTTCACAGCTTGAAAGAGCACCTCGAAGGCTTATCGCGGCTTACCTAAACCAAATCGGAAGAAACTCTGTATGTATATCTGGCGGTATCTGAAGCAACGGTGAGATTTGTCTTGATCAGAGAGGAAGGAAAAGTCTAGAAACCAGTGTATTAGTTAGGAAGGCCCTCCACAAAGCCGAATTGAAGTACTCGTTGGTAGAAAAGCTAGTCTTAGCCCTAGTAACAATGGTGAGAAGACGATGGACATATTTTCAAGCCCACACCATGTTATACTAACCTATCAGCCACTATATGTAGAACTACAGAGGCCATAAACTTTGGGATGCATGGTTAAGTGGTCATGGAACTAGGTGAGTTCAATACTATTTATCAGCTAAGAAGCACAATAAAGGGACAAGATTTGGTGGATTTCATTATAGAACTTACATTCCTAAATAACAAGGGAAGCAAGATAGAGGCCCCCTAAGGAAGTGGTTGGACACTAAATGTGGACGGGTCTTCTACCAGCTCTGCTAGTGGTGTTGTCCTACTCCTAACTACCCTAGAAGGGATCGAGCTAGAGTATTTTGTCCACCTCATGTTCAAGGCAACAAATAAAGACGCTGAATATGAGGCTTTGATTGTTAGTCTAAGGATAGCTCATGAGATCAGAGCAAAGGTCATCATCGTAAACATCGATTCCAAACTAGTGGAAGTTCGTGTATTAGGAGAATATGAGGCAATGGAGGATAGGATGAAGGAATATTTGGGCATAGTTAAAGAATTAATCGGCGGGTTTGATAAGTTTGAAATTAAGCATGTCCCCAGACACCAGAACAAATAAGTTGACAGATTGACCTGACTAGCGTCTGAACCGTGGCATTATGAAGACAGATGGGTACTAGTCGAAAGCCTCCCAAAGCCAAGTACTCATACCATGGTGGCCAAGGAAGTAAGGGTAACGGAATAGGAAGAAGACTAGATCTGATGGAAATATGTGTCCTGACAAAGCCATTCACATCAAAATATAGGCATTATTAATTAATTATTTATTTAATAATTATTATTTATTCTATCATCACATGTATTTATTTTTTTAGATGGGTAATTATTTGATCTCATTAGATGAGATAAGTGGTCCTTAGGTAACATAGTAGGATGTTAGACACATTAGAATGTGTGGAGAGATTTGATAATCCAGTTCTTGTAAACCTGAAACTTTACAGCTATAGGTGATGCTAGACACATCACTTCTAGGGTTGCTACGTGTAGAGCTGCCATATGATGGAGTGATGTAATCTCAGTCACTGGAGTGAAATTCTAAGCTTGCATGTGGGTGCATTATATAAATGAATCAAAAAGATCTATTATGTACACACTTGTAAAACATCACTATCAAGATAAGTGTTGTTCAAATTTACAGACTCATCCTTAGACCTGGGGGGTTTGTATTTATCTAAATTGTCATGTTTGTTATTTTGAGCTACCAACTAGTGATGCCTAATTGGAGGCTATATCATGGGTAGTTTGGATAGCCTACATGATACTT